>JBBBDQ010001373.1:122500-312500 GCA_037127315.1 Ascarosepion bandense
AAACGGAAGATATTTCCAGTCATAGTTGAACGTAGCGAGGACTGGCACGCTCACACACACGTCACAGGACCTGACCTTACAGTCATTGATTAGCAAAAAAGGCTGAAATGACCCCTAAATTGGACACGAGGGGTCAATCGGAGTCACAAAAGACCAACAGCGACGTCAGAAAACGTACCTTGCATAAATTCTTTGCGTTTGAAAAGCAGCACTTTAAAACCATGTAGACAAGAAACAGGGCCGGTGTCGAGTTATAGTTTCCCTTTTGCATATATATCCTGCATCCCACTTGTTTTTTGCAAAAAAACATCTTAGCATTTGTCGGTGTTCTTTGTAGACACTGTCCTTTCTGTCTACGATGTCTTTTTATCCGTTCTGTAAAAAATCTCTTTGAAAATATTGCGTTTAAGACGCATTTTGACGGTCTCGAAGACCACCCTGTCAAGGCAGTGTAGATTTTCTTATGATCGTCTCCAAAAAACGCAAACAAAATCTTTTCAACAAAGAAAAATACTCATTTTTTGGCGAGATTAGAAAGTTTAGATGTTTTTTTATTGATCTATGTACTTGTTTTTTTCCATGGTTGGTTGGTTTGCTTTTGGCTACTTTTAAATATTTTATTTTTTTTCTACCCCATTGGTCCATCTTTGCTTATGTTAGGGAGACATTTCATTTACCTATATAATTTTTTTTTTTTTACCTTGCATCTGTTTTTTCATTTTGTTTTTTTGTAATTATTTCACTTATTTTTTAAGACACTACTTTTTTCTTTCAAGTTTCAGTGAATGCAAATAATTGAAAAGTTGAATTGATTTTTAATTTTTTTTGAATAACATTAAATTTTTAACTATCTAAAAAAAATAGAATCTTCATTTTAATTTCAGAATCGATTGCAATATTTTTTTTTTAATTTAAAAAGAATAAAAATCTAACATAGGAAAAGAAAGTCCTCACAATATAAAAGTTAAGATTGCGCAAACAAACTAAAACAAATGAAATTGTTTTTAATTTTTAAATGTAACATATCGACACAAGTTAAAAAAAAATAAATAAAATTTAATTTATTAATGAGTAAGTTTTACTTTTTATACGTGGTTTAGATTTTTGCTCTAAAGAGTGAAAGACAAATATTTTCTCAAATTTTTCAAATTACACCATTTTTTGCTTTGATGTTTTTTATAAGCAAAATAAAAATAAAAACCTACATTTATTTTGGCCTTACGTGGGGTTGTTAAAAAATTCTCGACCCCCCCCCCCCCCCATTTCCAACTTCAAAAGTAAACTGACGTTTGGTCACTTGGACTGATTTTGGAGAAAGTTATCAAGCCATGAACTTTTCAATACTCGCAGTTTATAATTAATTTTTTTTTCTCTCTCTTTTTGAGTTAAATGATTTTTTTGTTTTCAATATATTTTTTTTAAATCAATTGACTTATGGTTTGTCTATTTACAAATTATGAATTGTTCTAGAAATTAAAGGTGTAAATTTACTTTTATCTACTTTGTACTTATGAGGGGCTGAACAAAAAAAAAAAAAAAAAAAACAGTGTGGGCCCCTAATGAGTGAGGAAAATTTTTCCTTTATAATTCCGACCATCACATTTTTGTAATGACTGATAAATACCAATGTTTTTTTAATTCAAGATTTTGGGAGCCACATAAATAGGTTATGATAGCAGGAAAATGTTGCCAGAGCATAATACTTTAGTTTACTCAGGCTCCTGTCATCTTCGTTGACAACCATTTCAACCAAAGTACGCATCAGTAGGAGATGAAATGACATCCACTTATTATTCTGTCAAGGAATACTGAAAGTGTCATTTCTGATTTGTATCAGTGAAGCAATGTCAATCAGTGCTAGATTGCTATGTGATATCTACTCTCAACATTTATTATAGAAATGTATTGCAAATAAGGCAAAAGAGATAATCAGTGGTCAGGAATTAATCCAAGCATTACTAACAAAGCTATTATAAACTAGCAGTATAGCCCAGCATTGCTCGGGTGTAATGAAAGCTTTAAAACTAATCCATGGTCCTGGAGCTCAGACTCAATCTAAAGAATATTTGTGTGAAGTTTGGTGAGAATTGGATAAAAATTGTGGATTTGTATAAAAGACAGACAGATAAACACACACACACACACACACACACACACACACACACACAAACATCTTGCCTTTTATATATATATATATATATATATTATCAATCTTTTGCACTATTGTAAGAACTGCAACCTTGAAACTTCTGAATATCGTTTCTTATGTCTTTGTCTATGAGTGTATCAAATTTGATTAAAATCGGACCACTCTTGCTATAACCCGATTTTTTTTGATTATCGATTTTTGATATTTATCGGAGATGCCTTGACACAAAACCTAGCTAAGAACACTCGCAGACGCTTATAATACAACTGTGTAAATTTTCAAGAAAATCGGTTCAGCCATTTCGGAGTCTATAGGTAACGGATACACAGACACACACACAAAGTTCCATTTATAAATAAGTTTAGATTTAGATATAAACATTTGCTATAGAAATGCATTTCAAATGGATCAAAAGAGATTGTCAGTGGTCAGGAATTCAAGTATTGCTGATAGTATATGACTATTATATGTATAATATATAAACATTTCATTTTCGAATGAAGCAGAATTCCAATGAATACTAGACAATCTCTCAAGGATGAGAAGAAAACTAGAGACAGCAAAATGTGTTTCTACAGAAGGCTATTGAGAATTTGATGGACAGAACGAGTAAGAGACAAGGAAGACTGAAAGAAAATGGCAATAGAAAGAACTAAGAATCAGAAAAAGCTGGAATTCTTTGAACATATAATGAGAAAGGTGGACTTGGAAAACTTGACCTTCACAAGGCTAATTGAGGGGATGTTAGCAAGCCATGCTTGTGGCAGAGCAGGCAGCAGTAGCCTTAGCAAACGAACAAAACTGTTCTGAGTCACTAGGTATAGGAAGTTATGGGGATCCATTATAGTCCATGTCCTGAAGGGATGTGTCATATAGAAAAAGAATTTCTCTTTTGAATCAAACACTTTATTCAATTGACAGGAGTAGATGGTTTTCATTTCATTGATCATGTTAGAGTTTATCTTGTATAAATTCATTCTTACTAATCTCTGCTATTGAAGAAATGTATATAACTGGGGTGGCCAAACTTGGTTAATATAAGAGACTAGCAGTATAGCCTGGCATTGCTCAGGTGTAATGAAAGCTTTAAAACTAATCCATGGTCCTGGAGCTCAGACTCTTTGAACGTTGACATGAAAGACTAAAAAGCAATAGTTGTTTCCAGTTAAAGCAAAACCGTAGACTGAAAGAAAAATGAATGAATGTAAGTCAAATTTTGATTTCCTGGTATCGATATCAAATAAGTTTTTTTCATCGTAAACTGAAATTTGAAGGTTAGATAAGTTCTCTGAGTAAATAGTATCATGGCTGAGACTAAGAACTACAATTATACCTACTTAGAGCCAAACCTGAAGCAAAATCAGACCCCGTAGGATATCGGGGTATCGATTTCCAATATCGGAGTCAAATAAGTTATTCAAGGATAGAACTGCAACCTTGAAACTTCTTAATATCGTTTCTTATGTCTTTGTCTATGAGTGTATCAAATTTGATTAAAACTGGCCACTCCTGATTTTTTCGATTATCGATTTTTGATATTTATCGGGGGTACCTCGACACAAAACCCAGCTAAGAACACTTGCAGATGCTTATAGTACAACTGTGTAAATTTTCAAGAAAATCAGTTCAGCCATTTCAGAGTCTATAGGTAACGGACACACACACTGACACACACACACACACACACAGACAAAGTTCCATTTATAAATAAGTTTAGATTTGGTTTAACCCACTTTTTAGTCATAACATCAAAACTAACTGGAAAAATTTTCATAAATTTAATTCACAAGCATTTCAACCATTCTCCTACACTAAAAAAGTTTTCAACCAAAAAAAATGTTAAGGTTATTTAAATTTGCATCAACAATTTTGATAAATATATATCACATAATAATAAGATATTAAATAAAAACATGTTCAATCTTCAAAATAATAGTAACCCCCATATCAATAATAGTAAAAAAAAAAAACAATCTGCCCACTTAATGGCTAATGTATGACTGAATGTTTAATTTACAAAGCTAGTATACATTCTGGTGATGTTACAAAGTTTTATTTCGGATTTACTAAAATCATATGGAAATTGAGATTTAATAATCATAAATTGACTTTTAATAATATTAAATGCAAAAATAGTACTGCCCTCTCTAAAGATTTTTGTTTTTTTACAAAGCAACAACAAAAACCTATTACCTGGGAAACCATAGCGAAAACCAAATCTTATAATGGAATAGGAAATAGTTGTAATTTATGCTTCTTAGAAAAAGTGATCATCTTGAAACACCTTAATAGTCCTAATTTATTAAACAAAAGAAATGAATTGATGACCACATGCAGATATAGATATAAATTTCTGCTTAAATACTTAGACCCTGACTAAAAGCCATATTTTTTTTTTTTTAAATCATATCACCCCGAGTAAGGCAGTAACGCCACTGATGTGCAGGTGTCTACGTAAGAGTGAAAAGATTGGAAAAGAGAAAGCCGGAAACCACATCCTAAACAGGGAACAAGGGATGAGCCTCTACACCTGTTCAATAGACGTGGGTGGAGTGTGAACCGGGCGATAGTTTAGTCTAGGCCCAACTTTTCTTTTTACTTATTGCAGCTAAAAATAAAATTATTATTTTCAGGTGCAATATTATGTGCGTTATGGTGCAATATTATGGTGCAGTGGATATCAACTTGGAATGACAAATCAGGGAGCCGAATTCAAATTCCAGTTGAATCCATTGCATTCACTTACGCACAAATACCCTTGGGAAAGGTTAATCCGTCTCTTCCCTCCAGTTATGGGTTAAATAGCAGAACAGATAGGGTTTCTATAGCCTTGGCTGGCAACCAATCTACCGTAGAAAGCAATGGCAACCTACTGTGGGATAATCTTCTGCCCAGTCAGTCATGTCATGATCGTCCAAGTGTGTTTCACGTATGGCACTTAACTGACTGAATATTTTCAGTAAGAAATTTCTTATTTTTTACTTCACTAGTAAGAATATCTTGTCCTGTTTTTTCCAGGTTTAATATAATCTTAAGGATATTACTTTTCATGTGCGCATTTGTCCATGTAAAGTATGTGTGTGTGTGTGTGTGTGTGTGTGTGTGTGTGTGTGTGTGTGTGTGTGTGTGTGTGTGTGTGTGTGTGTATGCGTATTTATATTTTTTTCTTTCTAGTATTTATTATTATTTTTCGACATCTTCGTCACAAGTATAAATAGATATAAGTGACCTCCCTTTAACCTATGATAACAAATCGGCCCCTCCAGGTACCTCCACTAAATCGCTATAAAAACATCATGGGATGAATAAAAAAGGACCCCAAACTTAATAAAAACGAACGTTTTCCATTAAAATGTTTATATTGTTATTAAAAGAAAAGATCAAAGTATTTTTTAAATTATTTTTTAAAGTTTTTTAATCCCTTCTAACATGTTCGAAATTTTGGCAGAATATCTTGCTTTGATTTGAGTTAGCGGGTAACCAAAACGTTACGACTGTTTACAATGAAAACATGATGACATCACCCACTTTTTTCCCGGTGACAATACATTAATTTGGAAATTCTCGCAAAATCCAAATAATTGTAGTATTTTAATGAAACTTTCAGTATTCATTTACAAAGGAATTAAATTATTTTTGAAATTATTATTTTTTAAAAATCTTAGTAAAAATATATTTTCTTAACCTCCACGTAAATCCATGAAATTTTAATAAATTTTACTAAACTTTGTTGCAGTCTATTAGTTAAACGCAGGACTCATTGGGGAATTATTATTTGTTGAAAGGTGTTTGACGTTTAGTGAATAATTACTGGCTCCTGGAAGATTTGCCCCACAAAGAATATTTAGCGGTCACATGTGAGCCCAGTAAAAAAAATAATAAATAAAATATAGAATTTAAAACAAACGACAATTAAATGCCTATTAACAAAGTAAATAACGTACACATTTGAAAGAAAAGGAAAAGAATAAAATATTAAAACGTAGCTGTTAACAATATGTGTGTATGTGATATAGGGCCTTGGAGATCTTGGGCCCCAGCGTGTACTGTAGTAGCCTAAACCGACACCGAAAAAGGTAAAAATGACACAAAAGTGGAAAGAAAAAATCAGATAATAACTTCAATGAAAACAAAAAACAGATCTCAGATAATTACCATTTTATTGAACTTTTCGGAAATTATTCCGCCATAAATAAAATATTTTTGAAAAAATACTCTAGGCTGGTCATTGTGCTAAAAATATACATTCGTACGCACAAATGTATAGAGACAGATGTAAGGGTCTCCCTCCTTCCAAAATCTATGATACGGAAGGCCCCCACTCAATTTTCATGAGGTAGTATTCATAAAATACAAATTTCATTGTAATATAAATTGTATTGAATCATATTCATATGCAATGAATAGATGAATAATTGAAAATAAATACAATGTATCTAAATACAAATTAAAACAGACATGTCATTATGATAGATAATTCCAGAAAATATTTCAGACGGATGTCATAATCTGGCCCAGCCTAATAGATCAGTGAATTTCTTCACAAACGATAAAGAGACTTGAAGCTACACAGCCACTTTGGCGCAACATCACTGATATCGGAGTTGCCTGGCGTCACCAACACAAATATGGTAAAACTAGTTATCTCTCTTGCACTGATAAAAATTACAAACACTAATTGGTATCTGTGTTTGTCGCTTCGCTGACGAATAAATCGTAGTTAAACGGATAAATATTTATTAGAAAATGCACTCAGTCTGAAGAATACAGACATTATTATACCGGCTATCGACACTGATTTTCTAGAAAATTAAAAAAACAAACAAACTGAAAAACACAATTTTAATTTTTAAATAACTTAAGATATTTTTTAGAATTTAAATTTCGCTTCAAATTGAAAGATTTGTATAGGTTAGGTAGGTTAGGACTTCTAGGCCTCTCGGTCTCTCGTGTGTCCCTTCTTAAATCCCCTCTCCCCTCTCTTAGCGTTGTGGCATGGCCGAGACGGAGAGAAAATAAATTATTTCCATCTCTAATCAAACTCATATTTTAATTTTAATAGTGTTTTATCCTTTTCAATAAGGCTTTTAAATTCCGTAAGAGTTTTTGCCAATTTTATGTGTGATGGTAGTGCATTCCAATACTTTGTGACTCTGTTACAAAAAAAAGTTTTTTGTCTATTAGTTCTACTGTGCTG
This sequence comes from Ascarosepion bandense, assembly GCA_037127315.1. Lineage (NCBI taxonomy): Eukaryota > Metazoa > Mollusca > Cephalopoda > Sepiida > Sepiidae > Ascarosepion > Ascarosepion bandense. The sequence goes on from JBBBDQ010001373.1 coordinate 129,847, forward strand.
GGTTATTATTTTAATTCGTTGTTACGTGTTCTAGAATAGTCAGACATAGTGAATAAATTCTTATTAGTGTGGTCAGTAGAATGGAATATCTTGAAAACATTTATCAAGTCCCCCCCTCAGTCTTCTATATTTCAGTGATGGTAATTTCAATTTTCCTAACCTATCCTCATATATAATAATTTTTAACGATGTCAACAATTTTGTTGCTCTTCTTTGAACTCTTTCAATTGCTACTGACTGTCTTTTTAGTAGAGGACTCCAGATTTGGTTGCCGTATTCTAAATGTGGTCTAACTAAGTTCTTGTACAATTTTGATAAAGTTGGACAGTTTAACCCAGAAAAGCACCGTTTGAAACCTAGCATTTTTATGTTCCGTGTCCCTTCAGGATGTATGCGATCATGGCCTTCTACATTTTATCTTTTGTTACCTCTCCCAAACCCTGCTCTGCCATCTATTTACTCAAGCCCATCATGCATTACTTTCACCAGTCTTTCTTTCCATCCATCTGTCCTGTGGGTATCAGATTCTCCAAGCCTTCCTTCCTCATGTCCTAGAAACTTCAGCTACCTTTTCCTGGTGTTCAGTTTCCTTTTCGTTTTCATCCTCTCCAAAACATCGTTGCTGCTCACATGTTCGGTCCATAGTTTCCTCAGCATCCTTCTTGTAGAATTACATTTTGGATTCTTCAAGTATTTTCTTAGTAGTCTTTAAAGCTAATCCTAATTAAAAAGGGAAAAATAATTTTCATATATCGATAATCTTTTTATCCACTTTTAAAGCTTCGGCACTATTTTTTTATTTTTTTTTTAAATTTAATTTAATTTAATTTAATTTTTTTTTGTCACTGAAAATATATTAATGATAAGTTTAAAAATCTATTTAAAATCCAATATTTATCCTAGAGATATGTTTATATGTGCATCACGTATGACACAACTGACTGAAATAAATATATATTTTGACTTGTAATCATCTTTTGATAGCCTTGTTGTGGTCTGGACAACTTGGGTACCAATATGTAGTAGACTGACCGTCGGAGTAGGGATTTCAACAGTGAAGAAAAGGCTGGTTGTCCAAACCACCACAATTATAAATAAAATAACTCAAAGAACAATGTAACGAATATAACAACATTGTATTAAGTAAGGTTACAGTGTGGTGATACCGAGCAAAAGCGATGGACCGGATGTTTGCGCTTTCACGACCAACAAGCAAATGACCAAAAGTCGTCGGTGCGCATCCGGGTTCGCGCAGATGTTCCGGTTGAAAAATAAAAATTAATTAAATATTAGATTTCCAGTTCGCGAGCCTACGCGAATTTTATTTATCAGCCAATGGGAAGCCCAGAACCAAATACAAGTGTGAAATCCCAAATGAGCTGTTGTGATTCAAAAAGAAGATATAAAAAGCGGATACAGAAAATATCGCGAGGCAGACCGACTCGAGGAGAAGAGAGTAATTAGTATCTCCCTTGACCTAAATCAAGCGGCTTACTACGCTCGCCTCCCTTACCTCTTTCCTTCTTCCCTGCCTCAAAATTACTTACTGACCTAAGGAGCGACTACATCAAAGACATTCCTTACTCATAGCGCTCTCCACATTCCTAAGCATTAATTCTCTTTCAGCATTTTATTGCCATGAACATTTCAACCTTCGTTGGACCTATATTTCAAGTATTACTTCAATTGTAAAAACATTAATTGATATGGGTAGATATAAAATGTTATTTTTCAACTCAATTTGCTTTTTCTTGATTTTAGAATCATTTTATGACTTATAGTGGGCTATCTACAACAAGGCCAAATTCTGTTAATCTTCAACAATATACAACTACCCTTTACTAGAACGGACTCCAACTACTAACAGAAAAAGAATAGATAAGCAGCCCACTATAACAGTACTGAATAATTCGTGAATGTAAGATGTCGTGAAAAGAGTTCTCTCTTAGATATTAAAGATATTGTCTCAATATTCATGTTAGAAGAGTTCCTGAAAAGGAAATAATATGTTTGTATTGAATAGTAGTGAATACATGTATTGAAATGTTCTTATAAGATAGAGAGAAACATTTTATGTGGCTAATTGCTGAATGCAATTAGAGCAGTATGTGTGAGTTGGAAGAGACGAACGGTAATCGGTCATCGCTCCGAAAAAAACATCTTCCAACTGACTAAGCACGCGTGGAAATCGGTTTATATATTTCTTAATAAACGCGGGAAAAAAGAAAGTTTCACGTGCGGTCCTTACGTAAGAGTGTGTGGGTAAATGCGTGTGAACGTGTGTGCATGGCAATATGTATGTAGGTATGTACGTGCATGTAGAAGTGATTCTACAGCCTGAAATGTCTGACCAAATTTTTGGACTTCTTTGTGCGTACATTTCACGTTCACCATATCACTTGTACGTTGTTGTCTTTTTTCACAAAAGAAAAAATTCAAATAACATTAATTCCTTACTAGATTTTATTTAATTTCATAGAGGATATTTGAACAGATAACAAATTAAATCATTTAAGATAATATCAGACTATTTCTACCCAGACGTATATATTCGCAGCTAACTGCCGTGCCTAAATTCTGAAATTTTATTCACTAATTATTTTTTTTTATTTCCTCTACCACTGAAGTAAATAGGTTCGCCTTTCGTCCAATTCACATCCATCTCCGGTCTTTTGAACAGGGGTAGATGTTTATCGTTTGTTTCCTGTTTAGGATTGGGTTTCCAATTCCTTCTAATGTCTGCTTCATCTCTGTGACTCCTGACATCTGCACCTGAACTCTGAAATTTGATTCACTAACTATTTATTTCATTTCATTTTTTAACTCCTCCACCAATAGGAGTAGATAGGTTCGCCTATCGTCTGATTCACACTCACCTCCGGTCTTTTAAACGGGAGTAGAGGTTTATTCCTTGTTTCTTGTTTAGGATTGGGTTTCCGGTTCCTTCTAAAGGCTACAGCTCTATACCCTTAACGCTTATCCATCCATACACTAATACAACATCGCACAATAACTCCCTACCTTGTGTGTCTCTTGGGCCTTGATATGAGTTTGTCATATTGGTATAATTTCAGTTTATAAAACTTATAAGTTATAGCATTTAGAAAATTAAAATCATTGGTTTATAAAAAAAACTTGAGAGATTGTACGCTGTAGAATAATCAGAGCCTATATATATATATATATATATATATATATATATATATATATATATATCGGATGTCTAACCGTACTGATGAGCTGTGATACAGTGAAACAGATCTGTCTACGGATGACTAAGCTCTCGCAGCCTGATTGAGCACTCTGGAAGAATGGTGGACTTTGGAAAAACAGTAGTTACTCTAGCATCTACGCATCGCACATCCAGTAATGAATTAGAGCACTCTAACTACTGGTGTATGATACATGATACGCTAAAAGTCTGCCTCCTTTTACCGAGCGCCCATAATTCAGAAGTAGAATCGCCGACTGGCGTCAATTCGGTCGGGTTTCCATTCTGGGTAAAAGCAATTGGATGTCTAACCGTACTGACGTGCTGTGATACAGCGAAACAGATCTGTCTGCGGATTGCTATATATATGTCAATCCGAAAGATTTTATGACTTAAACATTTTTGTGGATATACATTTCAGTAGATGCTGCATTTATTTATTAAGCAGAATATTTATTTTCGTCTACTGACCTGAATATAAAATGAATTTTACTCTGAAAAATATACACGTTCTCCTGCAGGATTCGAAACTATGTTCCTCTTGGGGAAAACTATCATTAAATCTGATGTGCTTTGAACTCTCAGTTACAGAGTGTGTCGATGACAAGCAAAGTCAAAAAGTGCAATTAGACACAGCTTTTTTTCTCTGACTCTTGAAACACGCATCTCTGCTCAGTTTCATATCTGCTCAGTTTCATTATCCTAACGCAAATAAATTATCTGTAAAGAAAGTGGCTGGATTTTTTTTATTTATTAATTCAACAGATTTTTATTGCTTAAACATTAACTTTAGTGGGAACTCGTATTTGATTAATGTTCAGTAATGATGAAATGATAATATTAGACAAAAATAATAGCCGATTTCAGAAACATAATTTTGTTCTTGAAAAATTAACTGTAGAAATGTTGAAAATAGTCGAAATACGAACCTTGAGCATCTGTGCACTTCTGCTATTGATCGATGAGATTATTTATCCTTCGTTGATAAAAAGTTACTGCTTGTGATGCTGTAGCGTAGGGGGGTGTTCTTTGTACGTCGGGAGTCACCAATGTAGTGTAGGGAGCTGGTTAATTTTTCTTAAATTCGGTCTTGTGTCATACTTAACCGAACTTCCTACAGCTTACAGGTTTTATGCTGAATTTCATCATCAGAATTATCAGAAGGTTGGTTGTCGGCAGAATAGAATGTGTGGAATAGTGTGGAATAGTGTAAGAATAAAATATTAATTTTGCATTTTAAAATAGAAATTTATTAAAAGGAAGAATAACGAGAATTCGTAGAAATTAATGTTCAATGAGAAAGTTAAGGGTATCAAGATTCTTAGAAAATGGTCGTAGTAGTAATTGTTGAAAGGGATAAAGGAGAAAGAGAAAGAGGACTATGTCCGAGTCGCTTGAAGTTGAAGTTACATTTTTTATGTTTCGTCTCGCGGCTCCCCTCTGTGACTGTGATTGACGATGACCGGGGCCTTTTATAGTATTCAGATTTTCGCACATGCTCGCGAAGTCCTCAAGTCTTGCAAGTCGATCCCATTGGTCAAAAATCATTTTAACACCTACTTGCGAAATCTGGTTTCGACTTGTTCGTTAAGCACATAGTCAATTCTTTTTCTATTTGGGAAACCCAGGATCTCACACGTCATTGTGAATTTTTGTAAAAATGAAGAAGGTTGATTTTAATTAATTTCTTATCCGCTACAATGCAACGAAATCTTTGAAAGCTGATTTTGAAGCCGTAGGGAGCTGGTTAATTTTATTTGATTCGGCCTTGTGTCATACTTAACCGAACTCCCTACAGCTTACAAGTTTTATGCAGAATTATCATCATCAGAAGGTTTTCATCATCATCAGGTTGGTTGTCAGTTGGAATGTGTGGATTAGCGTAGAAGAGTGGAATAATAAAAATATACATTTTTCATTTAAAAAAAAGAGATTTATTAAAAGAAGGAATAACACAAGTTGTAGGAGTTAATGTGCAATTAGAAACATTATTAAGAAGTTAAGGGTAGAATTCATGTTCAGTGATAAAGTTATGAGTATGAAAGATTTGTAGAAAATGTTCGTAGTAGTAATTGTTGAAAGTGATAAGGAGAAAGAGAACAAGGTGCGACCTGACCTTATCTCTAAATCGATTTGAAGTTGAAGTTACATTTTAGTTGTTTCGTCTCGCGCTGTTCCAATCTGAGTCCGTTGACCGGTCACAAAATGTCCTTAAGTAGTTAAATATGGTCATGTGACCGGCTCCAGCGAGCATTTTCGCTTTTCGATGTGAAATAACGTCATTATGAATTTTCTGTTTTTAATCCAATCAGGATTCAGAATTTACTTTTCGCACTGACTTGTGAATAGTCATTTGAATCCACTTTTGCGTATGTGCAATTTTACTTTGGGTTTTTCCCCAGTGCTTTTAGTTCTTAATTTCTTATCCCTGCAATTCCACCTCTGGTTTGGAGCTAAAAGTTTTACCATTTTAAAATGTGCTTAAGTGTTTAAAAATGATAATCAGTGGGTGAAAGATCAGGAGAATATGGAGGATATAAACTCTCGTATCCCAAGTCTGTGAGTTTTTGCAACGTCATTCTTGCAACACGTGACTGCGAATTATCGTGGAGCAGAAATGGACCACGTCGATTCATCAATGAAGGTTTCATTTTTTTGCAGACGTGCAGGCATTTCGGCAAGTTGATTGCAGTAAAGCTCTGCATTAATGCTTTGATGGGCTGCCAGAAAGCTGCAGTGGATAACACCAATTGCAGACCACCAGACAGTCACCATAATCTTTTGCTAATGCAACGTTGGCTTTGTGAAATGTTTGGGGGACTCAACACGATCAAGCCATTGACCTGACCGTTTACGGTTATCATAAAGGATCTACTTTTCATCACAAGTGACTATTTGTTAAAGAAAGGGATCATTGGTGTTATGCAGAAAGAGCACCAAGCACATTTCAAAATGCTTACGTTTTTGATTTTCATTGAGATCATGCGGAACTCATTTATCGAGCCTTTTCACCTTTCCAATACTCTGTAAATGGCGTGAGACTGTCGCAGTGCTGACACCAAGCGTCTGAAACTTTTCTCTGACACTTTAACGTGTGTTTTGCTCAACAAATGCTTGCAATTGTTCGTTGTCAAGACTGCATGACCGCCCTCTACCATCTTCATCTGCAAGACTCTTATTACCAGTACGGAATTTCTGGAACCACCTTCGTACTGGCCGATCACTTGTGGACCAATTCCACGTGCTCTGTTGATATTGGCAGAAGACTGGGAATCACTATACCCAGATTTGAACTCATGCAAAAAAAAGTAAATGAAGATAATGTTCTGTTATGTTCATAATTAAAAACGTCTATTCTTCAAGAATATTTCTGTTTAAAAATAAGTTAAAATGATTAAAGAACACACATTAATCATTCAGTCAGTTAAGTGCCATACGTGATACACACTTGGGCGATCATATCTCGAAAGCGATATGACTGACTGGGCAGATGATTATCCCGCAGTAGGTTGCCATTTCTTTCTGCGGTAGACTGGTTGCCAGCCAAGGCTATAGAACCCAATCTGTCCTGTTATATAAATCATTATGTATACCAAAATTCACCTGCGAATACTGTGTTAAAATGGCTTTTCAAAATACAAAACTTGGAGCGGATATTATTTTTGTAACAACCTAATAGCTTGGATTTGAGGCATCGAAAGCAATAATTTCCCTATTGTCCTATTACTAGATCAGAGGAGAGACCATCTTAACCTTGGGTTATACTTGAAAAGTTTTAATAATACAAAAGCAATGTCAAATTTCAGTAAATCTCTCTCTGCAAATAATGTAAGCAATAACACGAGGCTCCATTCTTTAAACATATCTTGGGTCTCAGGTTCACTGTGGAGAAATAAAGTGAAATCAGTAACCAGCGAGTAAATTGTGGCTCTCCCAGCTGCTATTCCAACCTAGAGTCGTTCCTTCTTGAGTTCTGTCTCAAGATCGCACTAACAGACTTTTCAGCCGCCACTGTGAATGTTACTCCAAGAAAAAACCCCGCACTGGGAAAAATTAGTTGCTTTTATATTTGTCTATACACCAATAATACTTTGCGTCTTCATGCGATCCCATAATGCATTGCATCTTTATTGTATAAAAATGCAATACAAGTCCCCCCTTATTCTTTTACGTTAACTGGCCGAGGACGGATTACGGCAGAGCGGTAAGTGCTTTTTCTTTCTCCTTCATTTTAACTGCAGTAGCTTTACATGCTAAGCAAATACGGGCTCTTTTTTGGCGGGGACAAGGCAATTCGCAAAAAGTTGTGCTTGTCGCAGGTTCTATCTCATGTCTGCCACATTCACTCTAGATCTTAAATAGTTGTCTGAATAGAACTTTTTTGGAAACAGAGGAAATGAAGCTGATTTGAGTTTGCGTAAGTAGCATAACATGTCCTAGTCTTAAAGGATTGAGCTAACGGTACTTTGTGGTGATACCGAGCAAGGCGAGGGACCGGATGTTTGCTCTCAGAAATCCAGAAAGCAAATGACCAAAACTGGTTTTTGCGCACCCGGCTCCACGCATATATTCCGGCAGAAAACCAAAAATTGATTAACTATCAAATTCCTTTTATTTATCATCCAATGGGAAGCCCAGAATTAAATACGGGTGTATTCTCAAGTGACCTGCTGGGACCCACAAAGACAAAATAAAAAGCCGACACAGAAATCATCACTAGAGTTGATAAAGTACGCGCATAATTAGCACGTCCCTTGACCTCGTCAACCGATCCACTATGCTCGCCTCTTTTCCCTCTCATCTTCTTCATCGTTGTCCCTGAGCTACTTACCCGGACCAAAGGAGCGGATACATCAAAGACATTCCTAACTGACAAACGCTCCCACATACATACGCACAAAACATCTTTCAGCATTTATTGCTATGAACATTTTAACGTCATTTGAACTCATCCAAATGACATTACTTTATTTGTAAAAAAACCTTAATTGATATCTGTATATATAAAATGGTTTTATACTCAATTTGATTTTCTTGTTTTATAACCCCTTTTATAACTTATAGTAGGCTATCTACTAACGAGGCCAAATTCAGTTAATCTACTTCAACACACGACTACGTTTCACGAGAACGGATAACCCACTATAACTTAACGTTTGCCATTAGCATAACGATAAAGCAAACAGAAACATGAAGCTCTATTCCTCGAATATTTCTTGGATCTCAGGTTCACTCCAAATCTTAAATAAAACTCATTTTTGTGATCGATTGCTGACATTTTGTCTGTAGGAAAAAACTGCAGAGTGAAACATAAGTCTTCCTCCACAAGACTGAGTGAAAAGATTTCGACTTTTATGAAGACTGAAAAGTGAGGTTTAAACAGCCTCGGTCCAGTTTTCATCTAAATTTGACTCTTGAGAGGAATCAGGCACTTCATTGAGTGAAAGAATTAACTGGCTATTTTTACAATCTTTACCAATGGATTGTATAAATGAGTTCCACTTGAATCACAAGAGATGTTCAATGCGTGACGGGAAAAATTCAGGATCTGCTCGGTGATAATTGAACGTCACTAGCTCGGTGTTTAGGGGTATTGAATGTTATGAACCAGTTAAAACTTAATCTGAAGATCGGACCCATTTTAAACTCTGACCTTGAGTCACATTCTTCTACAAATACTTTCACGGCTTCTGCTTCGATGAACTTAGCTCACGGGTGCCCCCTATGCATGAATTTCCTCTAGCCACAAGATTAGTAACTAGGTCCCACCCTTTTACTGTGAAACCAATAAAATGTAAATGGCAATTCTACTCCATCAGCTTCTTTTCTTGCACTTCCCGCCTGTGGAATTCCCTTCCGCATACTTGCTTCCCCGACAGCTACAATCTCCAAGAATTTAAATGTAAAGTCACTAGTTATCTCCTAACTCACTGACTTGCATCCTCTCACTCATGCTCATTTCTCCGTCCACTCCACTCTCATCAGTATTCTCATCCTTCTCTTACACTTGCTGACACCCTCTATAACCTGTCACTTTTTCTCATAACATTCCACCTATGTAACCCCCTGCACAACAGTAGCAGTAAAATGCCTTGCTTGGGGCGATATGATTATAAAAAAAAACAAAAAAAAAACACATTGTGTTGCAACGTCGGCGCGCGAAAACACACACACACACACACACACACACACACACACACACACACACACACAGATATCAAACAGTTTAGTATCCTTTGCGGGAATGAAAAGTATTATCATTTTATGCCGAAAGGGAAAACTGAATTCACATCAGCTTGGTGAAGCTGATATATGAGTTTGATTTAAGATTTCGACAGGCTGATTTACCCAATGCTGCACTAAGGTTGGAAAGTTACATGAACGTGAAAATGGAGGCTTTTGTTCAGCCCTGAAAAAATTGCAATATAATATAATGTTTTAACGGTGTGTTTATAGTTATTAGTAATGCTAATATTATGTTTTCAAAATACTTTCTCCTTAAAAGTTGTGTTGTTTTTTTTTTTTAATTAGGCTAGCATTAGTGCAATCAAAGTTATGTCTCAGGTCGTTTCGATATAAAATGTGAGCGTTAGAACATTTGTCTAAATGCGAGTCTCTTTTGTATTGGTAGATGCTGGTTTTTAGATCACGTGCTGTCTCTGCTAAGCACACGTTTTTGCATCGTAGACATTTTATCTGATAAATTCCGGCATTTGAAATGGCGTTTTGTATACTTTTCTTCATAATTAAATCCCCGATAGTCTTGGAGGTAGTGTTGGAGGTAGTGTTGGAGGTAGTCTTGGAGGTAGTCGTAACGATCTTAGCGTTTGGGATAGTTAATTTGTTTGCGGGTTTACTTAAAAGGTTGTTGGAAAGCATGATTATGAAATTTGTATAATTTTGTTGGAAGTATCTGTTTTTTTGTTTTGTTTTTGTTTTTTGTTTTTGTTTTTTTCTTTATGGATTTTGTAAGCTCGTCTTTTAGCATTGAGGATGAAATGGTGTGAGAAGTGGAGAAGCATCAGTCAGTTTAGTGCCACACGTGATATACACTTTGGGCAATCATGTCTCGAAAGAGACATGACTGACTGGGCAGAAGATTATCCCGCAGTAGGTTGCCATTGCTTTCTGCGGTAGGCTGGTTGCCCGCCAAGGCTATAGAACCCAATCTGTCCTATTATTTAACCCATAACTGGAGGGAAGAGACGGGTTAATACCTTTCCCAAGGGTATTTGTGCGTAAATGAAAGCGAGGAATTCAACTGGAATTCGAACGCGGCTCCCCGATTTGTCGTTCCGAATCGATATCCACTGCGCCACAATGCACATCCTTATTGTGCCTAATTATTTTTCTGCTGGTTCTTTCCCGGTCAGCTCTCTTATATTGAAAGCCTTGTCTTGTGTTATTGAACAGGTGAAGAGGCTCATCCCTTGTTTCCTGTTTAGGATGCGGTTTCCGGTTTTCTTTTTTTCCAATATTTTCACTCTTTTCCTTTATTATTATTTTTTTTTCAATTGGAGTAGATAGACTAAACTATCGCCCGGTTCACACTCCACCCACATCTATTGAACAGGTGAAGAGGCTCATCCCTTGTTTCCTGTTTAGGATGTGGTTTCCGGCTTTCTCTTTTCCATTCTTTTTACCCTTACGTAGCCCCCTGCGCATCAGTGGCGTTACCGCCTTGCTTGGGGTGATATGATTAAAATATAAAATTAAAAATTCTAAAATAACTATAACAAGTCGTCTGTTTTGAAAAACCTCTATATGCAAATTTATGCAGATTTTATTACACTTAATGTTTGGTATTATAATTTACTCCTGAAGATGATCTTAGAAAAAGTCCAGTGTACTTGGGTTAAAAAACGAAAACAAAGATGAATTTTATCTCAACATCAAAAAAACTGATTAGACCACTGAAAGGGATCAGTTTAGGAATAAGTAGACACAATGTTTCTATATTATTCAATGAAACAAATGCATTCTGGTCAGCTGACAATCGCAAGAGCGTGGAACTTAATGAGAGATCTGTTACTTTGAGGTGTGACACTGTTAAGCATTTTTGTTCTGTCCTAATCTAGATACTGTTCGTTACTGTTGGAGAGTTTGTTTAGGTAGCTGTCTGCCCTTTTTTTTTTCTTTTAGTTTGTTCAATTTCCCGTTCTAATTTTTTTTATTGGGTTTTGTTAATAAATATTAATTATTATTATCGTTTCTTTCTTTTGATATTTCTTTTCTTTTTTTCTTTTTTGTCTTTTTTTCTTTTTTTTTCTTTTTTCTTTTTTTCTTTTTTGTCTTTTTTTCTTTTTTTTTGTTTTTTCTTTTTTGTTTTTTCTTGGTGGGTTTTCTTTCGGTCACTTAGCAGAATTTTGTTTGGATTTTCCAAAGTTACGAGGTAAGCGACTGCGATCTCTATTGCTTTTGTGGTAAATACGGAATTAAAAGTAACTCTCTCTCTCTCTCTCTCTCTCTCTTCAGTCAGTGAGTTAAGTGCCATACGTGATACACGCTTTGGGCAATCATGTCTCAAAAGAGACATGACTGACTCTCCTCTTCACTGTTTACAAATTTTGCAATCCAGTGTGAAATCTAATTTTGACCAATAGGAAAAAGGATTGATCCCGTACTGAAGGAAAAAGACGAAGCCAAATTTCGCGATCCGGGGTTGATTAATTTTCTAACCAATGAAAGGGAGCTATTTACAAAACTGAGAGAAGTCAACAAGCCGGTGTGAAAAACAAAAACAACTTTTGCTAATATATGGAGAAAGAAAGTAGAATCAGTCAGATGGGAGCGTGATCAGACACTGCTATTCTACATTTGACAAGAGAAGACCCCAACACAGGACTTTCGAGGACTTTCAGAATCCCATAATGGATGGAAGACAGACGATGAGGGCCTCCCCCACCCAGAATAAGGACCCAGGAATCCAGCCAGTAGCCCCGCAGAAGCACCGATCAGCAACCCCACCAAGGACCAGGAGCCCGGACGACCAGCCTCCCCAGGAAGCCAACAGTCCGGACCAGCCGACTCCACCACGATCCAGCAGCCACGAGCAGCAGCCGAGGTTCCAAGAAAACCAACAGCCCGGTGCAGTAGCTGAAGACCCAGGACGCCAGCAGCCTGGAGGACCAAACGATAACCCAGGACACCGGAGGCCCAGACGCTACGAACAATCAGCCTGACTTTGGCTCGAAGACACCACTAACTTGCCGCTTCAGCTTGCAAGTTTTCCTTAATAAGGTCGACAACTATGCTCACCTTATTAAGAACGATGGCTTGCTTGTAGATCACCAGAAAATATAGAAGTTCACACTCAGAACTGTCTCTGCGCTTGAGGAAGATATACCGCTCCAACAAATAGCCTTGACGTCTTTGGGGTTTATTCCTCAGCAGATCATTCGGGGTGTTGTTGGAACGTTCATAGGGGACGTGTTGAGGACTGCATGGCGATAGTAAACAGGGATCTTATCATCAAGGACATGATTCTTCGGATCGAGTACCAGGGCATGAGGAAGACCGCTGGTGCAATTTATGAAGTGCCAGCACAGGTTAAGGGCGAAGCTTTGGCGCATAATTCAAGCAATTCGGCAAAATTATCAGCGTCTCATCAGACCGCAAAATCGGGGAGTGGAGCTTTAATATCACGCTGTCTACGCAGTCGATCAGCTCCATCTCCATCTGTTTCGACATAGGTAGGATATTGCCAGTCATTGTCTCCGGCAGAAAGCCCGCATGTTGGAAGTGCGGCATAACTGGACACTTGGCCTCATCGTGCCCTTTTTGACCCTTTCATTGACAAAACTAATAATTATTCTTTATTTACACATTTGGGGATTTCCAAAAAGTGTAGCACTTAGACTACTTCACTAGCTTAATTGGGTAAAGATACTTGACTCACCTTCCTTCCCCTTCCTAACACTTACCCGTAAAACTTGCCAGTAGTAAACTCTATGTATCTGTTTTGAATGTAAAAAAATGTAATTTTTGTATATATTTTATTTTCTGTTTATTGTAAATTAAATATTTGTCTGTAACTTAGTTCTGAGTTTTGGTTAATCATTTTTCTTCTTTTGTTACAACTTATTCAGTTAGTCAGTTAAGTGCCATACGTGAAACACACTTGGGCGATCATGTTTCGAAAGAGACATGACTGACTGGGCAGAAGATTATCCCGCAGTAGGTTGCCATTGCTTTCTGCGGTAGACTGGTTGCCAGCGAAGACTATAGAAACCCGATCCTCTTATTTAACTCATAACTGCAGGAGGAAGAGATGTATTATACTGTTAAGTATTAATTAGTGGGGGATCAGTTTATTACTTCATAACAATAGAAAACCGGCCCCCCCACTTTATGCCCAGTAGAAGCCTTAATCATATTTTCATCTATTATATTCAGTTAGTCAGTTAAGTGCCATACGTGATACACGCTTGGGCGATCATGTCTTGAAAGGGACATGACTGACTGGGCAGAAGATTATCCCGCAGTAGGTTGCCATTGCTTTCTGCGACAGACTGGTTGCCAGCCAAGGCTATAGAACCCAATCTGTCCTGTTATTTAACCCATAACTAGAAGGAAGAGACGGATTAATACCTTTCCCAAGGGTATTTGCGCGTAAGTGAATGCAATAAATTCAACTGGAATTCGAACTCGGCTCCCTGATTTCTCGTTTCGAGCCGATATCCACTACACCACAACGTACATACACGTAACAAAATTGGGAGCTCGTCTGGGATCTATAAGACGTAACAGTGTCCAAGTTTTCATTCGGTAGTTTACACGGACCATAGGCTCATCCGGGTACGGGTAAATTTAGAGAAGTCTAAACCTAGTATGACTGGTTATTAGAAATTTAACACTTCCTTTTTGGATTTGTTACTAACCATACAAAGGGAACTGACGGGTGGGGAACAAGCGGTGGACCACCCCCTCCTTAAGTCAGTCATCAGGTCGTTTTGCAGCTGATTTTGGCCGACGACTCAACTGAGATAGATTAGCAGCACAAACGGCAACCGAATCTAGTTTAGAGTTTGACTTTTGGATTAACGGCATATCAACCTCTGTGGTTTATTTAATGCCAAAATGGTGGGGGTTTAATGTTGTTGTTTTTTCATGTTTGTTTATAGTTAGAAGGTTGATTTAGTCAAATTTTAATGAAAATTTAAAATTTTTTATTTTATTTTAGAAAACTGAAGACGTCTTTTAGTTTTGTATTCAAAAAGGCATTGCTAGTAATAATTTTATTTTTCTTCAAAAATGTGTTATGTAATAATTTTTTTTTCCAAAATGTATTGTTGGTAATAATTTTCATTCAAAAATGTATATTTTTCTATAAAAGTCTATTTTTATACTTTTATAGTGTTTTAACCCCAGTTTGGGGTTAACTATTTGCCCATCGCTGGGACCCTAACAGGTGCTACCACTCCAGGTCAGGGTGGACATGGGAACAACAGCAATTATAAGGTGGCTCTATGCTCCTCACAACCTCCCAATCAGAGGCTTTGCTGCCGGATGTAGTTTACCGTCATACCCAGGACCCTCTAGTTTAGATGTGGCTATCCGATCAAGTGATAGTGGGGCAGTATTTACAGCTAGGGCCAAACTGGCCTCCTCGCTTATCAAGAAGGACCAAGCTCTGGTAGTTAGGGATAGGTTAAAGAGAATTTCTTCCGAGGCGGCGAACTGCAGCAAGAGGGGTTCCGCAACGCGTCTGACCGATACTGCCCTAACGTCACAGCACCGGACTGATGATGAGTGACCACAAATGAAGGTATCTGCGAGACCTTTCGGACTTACTTCCGCGAACTGTTCACTGAGGAACCTGGACTGAGCCTCGCCAACTTCGATGCCTATTTAGCTGACTTCCCCCGCTTCGAGGCTGTCAAAGCGGTTGGGTGCGAAGGGGCCATCACCGAGAAGGAGGTCTAGAACGCGTTGTAGCAGGCTGGCCGCGACAAAACGCCGGGCCTGGATGGTCTTCCCTACGAGGCCTACTTGATGTTGTTGCCTGTTTTTGTCCCTCTGCTAGCACTGATGTTCAACCACTGGTTGACGAATGGGAACATACCCCAACGCTTCCCCAGGGAAGCCATCAAGTTTTTGCACAAGAACAAAAGCGGAGGGGATGGGTTAGGTAATTTTCGCCTTTTGACTATGCTAATCGCAAACTTGAAGATTTTGGCGAAGGACTTGGTCAACCGTTTGCAGCTTGTCCTGCCTAGTCTGATTATAATTGTGCTCTGAAGGGCAGGACTATTCAGGAGAACCTTCACTTGGTTCGCCAGATCATACAAAAAGTCGACGGTGAATCCGCGCTGATCAATTTGAATCAGTCCAAAGCAGTCGATAGGGTGGACCATCGCTTTCTCGTCTTCAAGTCCGCTGGCTTCGGGTCATAGTTTCGCTTCTGGATCCGCCTTCTCTACAAGTCGCCGGAGTCCTTGGTGTAATTGCCATTGCCACATGAAACGTGCGTGAAAGAACTGACAAACTGCGGGTATATATTGTAAAAGGTTTTATTTCCTTTACAGTACTTCTGCAGCTGTGAAAACTCGTTGGCACTTCCTGGTCTATGGTAATTGAATTACTCCGAAACAGTACCGAACGAATGTGCTGCCACTGGAGATAACAAATTTACGTCTGCCCTCTTAGAAGGTCTCAACCAAAAATAAACTGTTAAGGGGGTTTCTATTTCTTACGCAGAGACTAAAAATCCTATATTTTAGAAAAGGTTGCCGTAAGACAGCTTATTTGTTATATTTTATTGACTTATTTTAACTTTTACTGTTTTGTCTCATACTTCTCATTTAGACTTTATTATTGTTTTACGTTATCCTAAAAAATAAGGAACTATGTTTTCTGGCCACATTGTCCAAAGGGGGGACAAGGCCACCGGTCAAGAATACAGGGCTGGCTTCGGCGAGAAAACGAACCTGCTGATTTTTACATTGGGTTTAGTAGCAAATGGTGCCTGGCGGCAGCTACACTTAGTGAAAGTAAACAGTGTGAAGTTGGTGCCTTTCCCCTTGTCTCGTTCCATTCGTCAGGGTTGTCCGCTTTTGCCTATTCTCTACATTCTTGCATCGAAGCTCTTCTTGTGCAAGGTAAAGGTGAATCCGGTGGTTCGTGAGATCACCCTGCCTAGTGGCTCCAAATCCGCCGAGCATTCCGCCTTTGCTGACAATGTGACCGTGTTCGTTAAGAACGCCGCCGAAATACACTAAGTCGGCAAAAAAAATTTGCAAGTATTAGAAGGTGGCGGGAGCCAAGTTTAATGCGACAAGTCTGTCAGTTTGTGATTGGGCGAGTGGGAGGGAATTTCTCTCCCTGGGCTCTTCGCCTGGACGAACGGGCCGGTCAAGATACTTGGTGTCTGGTTCGGTCCCGACTTCCAGATGGAGTTGAATTGGTCGAAAGTTTGGAAGCGGGTCGAGGAAGCAGTGCGACTGTGGACTCAAAGGAATCTTTTCTTGAAGGCGAGAGTGAAAGTGTGCGGCTCGCACATCTACCCTCTCATCCTTTACCGGCTCTCCGTTCTTCCACTGGCGTCTACCAAACGAAGCCAATTCGTTGGGGATTTCTCCAGCTTTCTTTAGAGAGATAATTTTCACTGGTAAATTGCCAGGTCTGCTACCTTTATCCTGCTGGGATTGCCAAGCGTTGAGACCCGCCAGCACATTCTCCGCTTAAATTTTCTGGGTCGGATGTGTACGCAAGAGGAAGAGGAAGAAGGTGAACCCTGGAAGAAGAATGTCCACCGATCTTTCCCTTACCTGGAAAGTGTGCACACGGGCAAAACGGAGGCCAAGATATCTCACCCAGACGAGTGCTAATTGTACAAGGAGTGTCGTGACTCCCTAACCTGCCTTTTAAAGGTGAAGAGTCGTCTCTCTGACACCCAGTCCTTGTCTCCTAAGACATTGTTTCATGTGATAATGCCTCAACGACATACATTCTCTCTCCTTTTCTTTTTTGTGTGATATTTTTATCTCTTCTTCTTCGTCCTCACCATTCGCGCCATTAGCAAAGAATAAGAAGAAAACAACAATAAGGCACTTCAAAAAATTAACATCGATAAGTACAGTTTTCCTTTATTGCCTTTCCTTCCTTTTCACTTTCTCCCCGTTCGCTAAAAGAAAGAAAAGAAATAGACTTTATTACTACTCTATTTATCTTTTCTGCATGCACACATTTTGCTACAACTACGAACTCTGGATTCACTTAACTCCGTACTACATTTTTTACTTTGAGCATATAATGATTCTGTTCTGTAAATAAATTTCCATTCAAACAAACAAAAAAACAAAACACTTATATATTCTTTCAATCTTCTGATGATGATAATCATTAATCCTAACTTGTAGGGAGTTTGGTTATGTTTGTCACAATGCCAATTTAAACATGACCGAGCTCCCTATACTTTGTAGAGGGGCTAAGAAGTCCCTCAAACAAATAATAAAAAGAAAAATGCACTACAAATAAAGTAAAATAAACGTTTGTTTATTTTCGTAAAAAAATAAAAGAATTATTATTATTATTTTTTTTTAATTTTTTTTTTGTACACAATATGAGATTGTCCGTACTACTGTAAAAAAAAAAAGAGAAAGAAAGGAACTGGGAATGTGAGAGGGAAAGGTAGGACGATATGTAGCGAGCGAGATGAGAGAAAGAGAGGGTGAAAGAAGGTTCACTGATACGGATTCTGTCTGTTGTGTGAACTGCTGGATTCTCTCTGTGTGTATGCTCGAAGCTGTCCGTGTGCCCTTTGATGTCAGCTTGTCGCTGGTCTCCTCTGACTGTTGAGGGTTTCTACCTTCCTTATATCTGAATGGTGAGGCTCCGGAGAGATTAAAAAATAGGTTTCTTTTGTCGAGCCCTGATTGGTCAATAAATCATATTTTTGACCACGTGGTGTGCTTTCCACTATGTCCAAACTTTTGGGTGCGCCGTCCTTGTTTTTGACCCCACAGCGTATGGAAAGGGGTGAATGACCGCGCAAATGTATTTTTTTGAGATACACGTGTGTGAATTAATTTTTATTGCGTGTGTGTGTGTGGAAAATAAAATAAGAAACAGCACAACTTTTAGTTTTCTTAAGCATGCAGGGTAGAAAATGAATCAAGTTCTTTACGTAAAATTGTTCAAGTAATTTGTTTTTATGTTTTTATAGCATCATTCCAGCCAAACATTTTTTTATTATAGTCTTCAATTTCTCATCTTTCTTAAAAATTATGTAACTTAAGACAAGATTCTAAGAAAAAGCTGATAACTTAAGTGTTTCAAATCATTTTTCGCGCGGTAAAAACTTTATTGTAAATAAAACACATTATGAATCCGGCGCAATTTTATTTAAGATGTTGAATCGAACACAGAAGGGCGCAATAAATTATTATACCTACTGTACTAAAATAAAATAAAGCACAAATAAATTAATAAAAATTACCTATTTAAAAAATTTCAATTCTGAAAATTTTAATCAAAACTAGTACACGGTGTAATTTCTCCTGTTATAATTACACCGGAACTTTCATCATACTTTGTTTTATTAAAACAAATTATTTTCACAAGATAATGCACATGATAATATTATATTATATAAGGTGGGTAATGTGTTCAGTAGATCTCATATTGTTTTTATATCTACATCCTTTATGTAATTTTAAAATCAAAATAAAACCTGTCGTTATTTTACTGTCAAGGCAAATGCAGTTATCTGCCCCTCGAATTTCTTCTTTCTTATTTCTCTGACGAAACAAACGTTTGTTTGTTTTTTGTTTTTTGCTATAAAAAAATACTAATGTAAGAAGCAAAAAACAAAATGCTTCACATGCCCGATCACTAAAAAACACCTGAAGCTGAAAAACCAACGACTATGTAATTAAGGTATTTATACAAAAATATGCTTAAAATTAAAATATTACTACTCTTTAAAAAAAATAGCAACTTGTTGTGTTCTGTTACTTATTGTTTTTTTTTTCTGACATCATACTTAAAAAAAGACACGTGTTATTTACCTGGAAATCAAGCATTTAAATTTTAAAATAGTTTTAGAAAAATAAATAATTTTAATTGTTTTAAATCGGCTATTATTATTTTTCTGTTTTTAATGATTTTTCAATTAATTAGGTCAAATGACCTAACAACGCACATTTTTAAACGTTTTTCAAAAATCATTTTTCATTGCTTTTTCAAAGTTTTCTTAATCGATCTTTTTCTCTCTTATTTTTTACATTAACTTAAATTAAGTAAGACTTAAAGAAACTTGCTATTGATGTTTTTTTTTGTGTATGTGTATGCATGATAGTCAGTGATTCAAATTTTAGAAAATTTTACTTCAACTAAAAAGTTCAACAAAGCAAAAAATATTGTTTATAAATAAATATATTATTTGCTAAAACATCATATAACTTGACATTTTATTTTTATTTTTAGAAAGAGCAAATTAAATTTTCCGAAACATCCGGTAAACAAAATAAAATAACCCTAAGGCCCTATTTTATGATTCGTGACAGTAACTTTTAGTAACTAATAGATCAGGCCTAAAATGGAATACTGCTGCCATATATGGGCTGGAGCTACCCAGTCTTCACTTTCCAGTCTATTTGATAAATCTATTGAATTATTACCAGATATCATATTTGTACACCACAAAACAAACACTAATCATAGACTACCCTTTACCATTACAAGAACTAGATCAGGCCTAAAATGGAGTACTGCTGCCATATATGGGCTGGAGCTACCCAGTCTTCACTTTCCAGTCTATTTGATAAATCTATTGAATTATTACCAGATATCATATTTGTACACCACAAAACAAACACTAATCATAGACTACCCTCTACCATTACAAGAACTAGATCAGGCCTAAAATGGAGTACTGCTGCCATATATGGGCTGGAGCTACCCAGTCTTCACTTTCCAGTCTATTTGATAAATCTATTGAATTATTACCAGATATCATATTTGTACACCACAAAACAAACACCAATCATAAACTACCCTCTACCATTAAAAGAACCAGATCAGGCCTAAAATGGAGTACTGCTGCCATATATAGGCTGGAGCTACCCAATCTTCACTTTTCAGTTTCAATAGAGTTTTAGAGTGTCTCCATGTCCTTGGGGTTGACAGATTATTTTCCGTTCTACAACATTTTTCTCACAGACAAAATGTTGCAAACCTCTCACTGCTCTATCGATATTTCCATGGAAAATGTTCAGACAAACTATATTCTTCAATTTTGCCAGGTCTAACCTTTACAGCTAAGACCCGCCATACCACACACATTATAATGAACCACCCTGACTTCATTTGTAAAGTGAGATGTAAGTTCCACTTGGGCAGCTTCTTCCCACGAATTACTGCTTTGTGAAACCAACTTCCAAGAAAATGCTTCCTTGATGAGTACAATCATAACCTGTTCATGTCTAGGGTTAACCATTATCTTTGCTACATATCCACATAAAGTCTTATTCTGTGCCTGGATTTATATATATATATATATATTGGACAAATTAATGACAAAGTGGAAAAAATTATGCAGACATGTTTCTTTCTATAGAAGGACTTCATCAGACTAAAGTAGTGTTTTCATTAATGGAATTGTTTTTTAAATGGAGACATTAGTGAGTAAATTGGGGGACATATTTTTAGTTATAATTTTTTGTTATTGTTTTTCTCTATCTCTCTATATTACTGGTTCTAATATTGTATTCATGTCTATGCTTGGCTGGCGTAGGAGAGTTCTGTATGTCCACATGGACAAATGGCCCAGTGGATAAAGTGTTGGTTGATTTTTTAAAAAAAAATCCAAAAAGTGACTTGACCAAAAGAGTTATGAGCTCATGAACAAAAACTTGGAGAGTTGAGTTATCAAGGAAAATTAACTAGACCTGAAATATCCAAAGGCAAATTATGTGGAAATGTGTAAATAATTACAATACCTCACCTCAGAAAAATAAACAGGTGATAGTGTAACCATAATCTGTTTTTAATTATAGTTTTTTTTTTATGTTTTATTTATTGTTGGGCATTACTAGATCAAAAAGGAAGTCTTTGCTTTTTGTCGCGCTTGAATTATCTCCCTTGTGTTGTTATTTAATCCTATATTTAAATTCTCTCAACCTGATAATAGTAAAGAATTAACAATATTCTACTAATAGAAGACAGCAATTTTGCTTTCTCACCCAAGGTCAATCTACTGATGATGGGGTTGGGGATAGTGTAGAGCTTACGGCATATCACATTGAATACACCGGTTCTCGTTCGATCACCGAAGTTAAGCAATGTGAGTCTGGTCAGTACTTAGATGGGTGACCGCTTGGGAATACCAGGCGCTGTAAGCGTTCAGTGACGGATGTGCGTTGTGGTGCAGTGGATATTGGCTTGGAAGGAGAAATTGGTGAGCTGAGTTCAAATTCCAGTTGAGTACCCTCTGCATTCACTTAAGCACTAGTACCCTTGAGAAAGGTATTAATCCGTCACTTCCCTCCAGTTATGGGTTAAATAACAGGATGGGGCCTAGAGGCAACCCATCTAGTGTTGGTGTCACAATGAAAACACCCTTGGTAGCCCTGGCGAATCATCAAGTATTCAGCTATTTGACAAGATTATGAATTTCGCTATAAACTGCACCAGGGTTCCAAATGCACAGGGAATACTGGAGGGGTGTAGTGGGTTCTATCTCGGCCAAGGCCGCAGGACGATGACAGGGATAGTGTTAATATGCTGATGACGTGCAGGGGTGAACAAAATAATGAAAACACCTTGTATCATAATAACATAATTGGGAAAATTTAATTAAACTGTGAAAAGCTTGTCTATTTTTATGTTTTTTGATTTAATTAGTACTTCATTTTTTGCTAATTTTATTTTAATTTTTTTTTTTTTTTTTGTAAATAGTATTTAAATAAATTTATTAAAATAAACACTCAGGGCTATTTAAGAATTTTAAATGATCAACTTCATCCTATGGTTCAATAACTGTTTCTAGAGGGAAATTCCATCTTTCAGGATGATAATGCACCTATTCCTACTGCTAAAATTGTAGCTGAATGGCATGGGAAACATTCTAGTGAAGTAGAACATCTTATTTGGCCACCACAGTACCCAAATATCAACATCATTGGACATTTATGGTTCATTTTAGAAAAACAAGTGAGGAGTCAATATCCTCCACCATCATCAGTGAAAGAATTGGAGACTGTTTTAGCTGAAGAATGGATGAACATTCCTCTGAAAACAATTCAAACTTTGTAAGAGTTGATCCCATGTAGAATTCATGCTGTAATTATTGCCAAAGGCAGTCCAACCCCTTATTGAAATAAATTTGCTTGAAATTTCAAGGTG
This sequence comes from Ascarosepion bandense, assembly GCA_037127315.1. Classification (NCBI taxonomy): domain Eukaryota; kingdom Metazoa; phylum Mollusca; class Cephalopoda; order Sepiida; family Sepiidae; genus Ascarosepion; species Ascarosepion bandense. The sequence goes on from JBBBDQ010001373.1 coordinate 152,405, forward strand.
TTTTTTGGGTATGACAATAAACTCCGTCCAGCAACAAGACCTCTGGTTTGGATTAGCTTTGGACAGCAACTTGTCTAAGCAAAGGAAATGTCTGAAATAAAAACCTCTACACCTGCTCTGTGTAGGAAAGGGTTGGCTGAACTCTCTAACCTTGGTAGGCAATCTGTTTGACTCATTAAAAACACTTAAGTTTCCAGTCTCCTAAACTGGTTGGTGTTAATAAGGGCATAGAGCTGAAGAAGGAAATTACTGGAAAGTAATTGAAACTCACCTGAAGCGAGCTGAATATATAATGCTCCTCATGCCAATGATATTTCCACCGAGCCTCTTTATGGCATATGATTTCATTGCATATCTTTTAATGTCTTCCTCTCAAATTTATATTTAAATTAATTTGGGGTCAACATGAGAAAATGTGCACCGTTTTGGGGCCTTCCTCTTAATAGTTTCACTTGCCTACCGGCCCCCTTCACTGATGTGAGGCCCCCTCCCATTATAATGATATATTAGTGTGTTGTAGATATACTAAAACTTACTCCAATATTTCATGATGGTTTAATTAGGCATGATAGGTAGACCATGTAAAACATGGACCCAGTTTGTCAAAGATGATTTAAGGAAGTTAAGATTAAGCCCTACACAAAATTGTGTGGCCTGAAAAAGAGCCATCAAGAAAACCTTGCCCAACATTTGCTAGAATGGAAGCATACGTTAAATGATCCTGATGATGATTCTATTATTTTGTCCAATCTCTGTATGTATTTCTAGATTTTGGATACGGATAATCTTGAGCATAAAAATCAACAACATCCTCTACCAAAGCTTCTGTGTAATAGGACTCAAGAAAATAGGAACTGGAATTTGAATGAAAACAGTAATGGCATGTACCCTGAGTCTATTGCTTCTGTGGGTTATTTAATGCCAAAAAAGTGGGGTTTTAAGGTATTTTTTTAATGTTTGGTTGTAGTGAGAAAGTTGATTTATCCAGATTTTGATGAAAAAAAATTTTTTTTTATTTTAGAAATTTTTTTAATGTTCGCTTGTAGTGAGAAAGTTGATTTATCCAGATTTTGATGAAAAATTTTTTTTTCTTTAGGTATTTTTTTAATGTGGGAAAGTGGATTTCATCAGATTTTGAAAATTTTATTTTAGAAAACTGAAAGATGTCTTCTAGTTTTGTATTCAAGAATGTATTGCTGGTAATAATTATTTATTATGGCAATTTTTTTTTCTTAAAAAATGTATTGGTAATAGTTTTCTTTCAAAAAAATATATTTTTCTATAAAAGTCTATTTTTATGCATATATTTCTATAAAGAGTCTATTGTTATACTTACATAGTGTTTTGACTTTCGTTTGGAAGTTAACTATTTACTCATAGCTGGGACCCTAACAGGTGCTACCACTCTGGATCAGGGTGGACCTGTGAATAACAGCAATTAAGAGGTGGTTCCATGCTCCTCACAACCTCCCAATCAGCGGCCTTGCTGCCAGATGCAGTTTACCGTCTCACCCAGGACTGAATCTATTGTAAAATTCAGTATGTGGATTTAACAAATACTAAACACTTCAAAATAACTTGGTGTATGGATCAGTTTTAACAAATTTAGCATAGGTGATAAGGAAATTGAACATAGAATTGGCTGCACTAGGGATAGTTTGGGCTGAAAATTGTTACAAAATCAAAACAATAAAATGAAATTTTGAGTCATGAAAAAACTCATCAGACCGAGACTTTCATATGAATGTCATGAATGGCACTAAATTCTTTGAAAAATATCTAAACTGTCAGTTGTATATACAACCACTTTCTAAAGTTAATGATTAAAAATAGCTTCGAGCAAATGAAATATCAACATAAAAACAGGACTCATCTTCTCAAATGAACTTTGTCAGATCAAGACTTTTATATAGATATAAAGCATGGTGCCAAAACTATTATGAAATATCAACACTGCCAATTGTATACAACCACTTTCTAAATTAATGATTCAAAATAGCTTCAAGCAAATAAAATATCAGCATAAAAATAGGAGTCATCTTCTCAAACGAACTTTGTCAGATCAAGACTTTTTTTATGGAGGTAATGCATGGCACTAAACCGATTCAGAAATATCTAAACTGTCAGTTGTATACAACCACTTTCTAAGATAAATGAATCAAAATGGCTTCAACATACCATAACAGGAGTTATATTCTTAAGTGAACCTCGAGTTATATGCTTAAATGAACCTCAAGACTTTCATATAGATGTAATGCATGGCATCAAACTTGTTCAGAAATATCAACTCTCAGCTGTATACAAACAATTTCTAGGATCAATGGTTAAAAATGACTTTGAGTGAGTGAAGCCTGTAGGTCTCAATGAGGACTATCCTTCTTCAAACCTTGTGAACTAGTGCTACAAAATCACAAAAAACTGTACCAAATAACAGAAACCACATCATTTGAAAAATTTCAACAGCTAAAATGGATATCACACATAACACAAAGAGAAAATAATGACTTAATCAAGATGTTGTGCTTTCCACACTACTTCAAACAAAAGGTTTGGAAGCAAACTTTCATCAGTATTGTAAAAAACTACAAAATTTGGGAAACCTATTTTTCCTGGAAAATGTTTTAAGAGAAAGGTTGTACAAATTTCAATCAAATGTAGTACTGGCTGCTAGGTCAGTGAATGGCAAATGTTTCCTTATAAGGAAATGGCTAATATTGCCATTACTATTCTGGTAGTCTATTTCAGTGATAAATGTTTGTAGGATTACAACCTTTTTTGTAAGGGTAGGTTTTGAAGACTATCACAATGCATTTAGTAAAATAAAGGAAGGTAAAGAAGGTGTTGGGTATTACGTATTTATTATTCATTAATATTTCGAGATCAAAGTCTCATCTTTAGAATGATAGGAGTGTTTGATTTCACGTCCACTCGTGGACCATGCCTTTCAACAAATGGTCATCTTTTGCTGCTACTGTTGTCGTTAATTCTAGTGTGTGTGTGTGTGTGTGCTGGTGAGTGTGTTAGTGCATGTATATGTGTGTTTATGGTTTATATATGTGTGCATTGACCGATAGTTGGATTTCCCATCTTTATTAAGTGATAGTGGGTGCCGTTTTACGATCTGTCTGCATTTATTTATAGTTTATATATGTGCTTGTTCACTGATAGCAGGATTTGGTGTTTTTGTTAGAGTAGTAAATTGTCATCCAGTATTCGTTCTTGTGTGTGTGTGTGTGTGTGTGTGTGTGTGTGTATACATACATCTTGTAATTTTTTTTTTCCCATACTTCTGTGTTCATTTTATATATATATATACCCACTTACCTTTTCCTGGGACATGTGTTGTGGTGCAGTGGATATTGACTCGGAACGATGAATCAGGGAGCTGAGTTCGAATTCCAGTTGAATTCCTTGCATTCACTTGCTCACAAATACCTTTGGGAAAGGTATTAATTCATCTCTTCCCTCTAGTTATGTGTTAATTAATAGGACAGATTGGGTTCTATAGCCTTGGCTGGCAACTAGTGTATCGCAGAAAGCAATGGCAACCTACTACAGGATAATTTTCTGCCCAGTCAGTCATGTCTCTAAAGAGACATGATCACCCAAGCGTGTATCATGTATGGCACTCAACTGACTGACCTTTGGTGTTTTACGTGTGTGTGCATATATATGTGTGTGTGTGTGTACATAATTATATGTCTGTGTGTGTGTGTGTGTGTGTCTCGAAGATATTTTTTGTTTTAATCAATTTAATATTTGTATTAGTTTTTAGTGATCAATTTGATGATGCATCTTTCATTTTTCTTTCAGAAATGCCTTCTTCTGAAATTGTTTGGTCTGCTACGTTGGAAAATAAGGGACTTTTTATCCAGTATAAGTCAGAAATACACACAGCAAATTTACCAAAGTTTAATGCAAAGAAATTCCTATTGAGTTTGGTCGAGTGGTTAAAGTAGCCAACTGATATCTGCAAGTTTTGAAGGCCCTACCACAAAATCTGGTTTTGGGACACATGTCTCAGTAATGATAATAATAATAATAATAATGAATTTTAACAAAAACCTAAAAACAAGAACAAAAAGACAGTACTTTGCATGGTATTCATCTTGTTTTGATAAAACCCATTTCTCACAACTTCATATGGTTTAGTTAAGAAAAAATATAATATTTTGGAAAAAGTTACAATAGTTTATCATCGCCATAGTTTGATTATAATTCATAATAATAATAATAATAATAATAGTTTTAAAAATAAAAAATAGTTTACAAAAAATAATAATAAACTAAAAAAAATATCATAGTTCATTAAAATAATTTTGAAAAAAAATAGTTTGGTAAAAAAAAATAATAGTTTATAATAATAATAATGAATTAAGATACACATACTGAAAAAATATTCAAAATCCACTAACCTTACAACCCTTAAAACACATGAAGATAATTATATATGCAAATTACTAATGTCCCACTGCAGAACGGAATTAACAAAACAACAGGAGAGTTCCATAAAATTTATAATCAACAATTTAATCGCTCTTACTAACTAAACAACTGATGGAAAATTCATAGATGATGAGAAATCCCCATCATGTTACATACATTTAAGTTGCATTCTATTCATGCTGGCTGTATTTTGCTTTGCTGTGTTGAATACCAGTATGACTGTTTTTTTTTTCAAGACTAGCAATGATTGGATAAAGAATTGTATTTTTTAAATATTTTTTATACTTGTAGACAATTTTTAAACTGAACACTACTGTCAAAATATTGTTTAACACTGTGTCTATTCTTTCTTAAATCACACTCTTTTCTAATCATGGTAATAATAATAATAACAACTAGGGACTGATGCACTATGCATCTCTTTTCCTGACTACAAGTAGTATGGTAGTGTCATTGGAGAGGGTTGTTTTATTTTTTTAAGTTTGAAGGATGAGGCAGCCATGGCAACTTTGGAGTTACATCGAGATACTTGGAAATATTCTCAATTGGAGACCATTTGAACAGATTGTGAGCTAGCTGACCTTAGGGTATTTCTAACAGGGCCACCATCTGCAAGGTTATGCACTGTTTTTAGTAAAACCTGTCATCATATCATGTCCATTTGGCTGTGATGTATGTACCTGGTATACCCTCTTTATGATTAGTATATTGTGCTTTGTATACTTGTAGGAATAGTGTTACTTTGTTGGAATGCAGCCCTAATTTAATAATCATCATCATCTTGGACAAGAAACAATAGTTCAGAAAAGAAATGATAATGATTTGGGGAAAAAATAATAGCTCATCATCATCAATGTCTTAATAATAATAACAACACTGATAATAACTATAAAGACAATAATAATACAACAATAAAAATAATAATACATTAACAACTAACAAAACAGTAATAACATTAATACAATAAAAACAATAAGAATAATAACAACAGAAAAGTAATAACAACAAAAATCAATAATAATAATAACGGTAATAATAATAATAATAATAATAGCAGTATAAACAACAATAATAATAACAATAAAATCAATAATAATATATACTGATTGTAATCAGAGCATAAGGAACAGTGTTAAAGAATTTTGTGCATTGGGGACATTAACTTTACCAGTGAGTTATTTATGTTTTGCAGAAGGGCAGTTCATTTGGCACAAAATGAACAATTAGAAAAGAGCTGGATACCTGATGCTGCGGGATATCGCTTGATATCTCATGAGTGCAAAATGTGCTAATAATACACAATAAGTTGTGCCCCAAAAAAAAAAACAAATAATAATAATAATAATGATAATAGTAATCTGTAAAAATTAACTAATAGTTTGTAAAAAATTAACAATGTTTCAGAAAAATAATGATTGCAAAAAATAGAATGATATTTTTGGAAAAATAATAGTTAATAATATTTTGAAAAAGAAATAAGAGCTAATAATATTAATAATAATAAGTTGAAATAATAATATAATAACAGCTAAGAGTTAATAATGATAATATTTTGAAAAATAATAATAATGTAATAATAATAGCTCAAAAAAATAATAGTTAATAATATTAATAATAATAAGTTGAAATAATAATTAATAATAATAGCTAAGAGTTAATGATGATATTTTGAAAAATAATAATAATGTAATAACAACTCAAAAAATCATAGTTAATAATATTAATAATAATAAGTTGAAATAATAATATAATAATAGCTACAAGTTAATAATGATAATATTTTGAAAAATAATAATAATGTAATAATAATAATATTTTTAAAAAAATAGTTAATAAAAGTTTGGGAAAAAAAGTACCACGTCAGTACAGTAGCAGATATGTACAGTTCCCAGTCTATATACTCAGCTGCAAGACAAATCAGTTATCATTCATTTAACAGTAAAGGATACACCCCTGTCAGTAATGAAAGCAAAGGCTTATCAAATTATTGTCTTCATAGTGAGAACCAGAAGCTGTCTAACTGCAGCATTTGCAGGAATAGTGAGCCTAGTAGAAAAATGATGGATAAACATTTGCCTGAACTCCAGATTCCAACATATGACTCTGACCCTAAGAGGCAGTATCTCGCTGCCAACAACACTGCACAATACCCTCCTTCCCCTCTCATGGAGGGCACAGTGATAAACAATAATACACACTCGGATAAAACTGTTTCAGGAAGTCCTAGACAAGATTCGCCAACACAAAGTCCCGCTATTAATACAAATCCTTCCAGTTGTAACCTCTGCAACAAGATCTTCTCCCAAGTATCACACCACCACAACCACGAAGAGAACAGCACAGATAAAAATCAAGTAGAACTGGCTACAAGCCAATTTAAAAACAATATCTATTCAGATTTGGTTGCCCACAATACAAATCAACAAAGCCATTCACAGACACGTCATGATCCTAAGACATTCGTATGTTCACAATGCCCCAAAACATTTGCACAACGTACAAACCTTAAAAATCACGAACGTGTCCACACAGGTGAGAAACCATACAAGTGTGATGTCTGTCATCGGTCATTCAGCCAGCGAGGTAATCTTAACACACACCGGCGTACTCATGGGGGTGAGAAGGAGTTTGTTTGTGAAGTGTGCTTGAAAGCATTTTCTCAAAAGGGCAACCTGAAAAATCATGCCAGGACACATACTGGGGAACGGCCCTTTCATTGTAAAGATTGCGGAAAGACATTTGGACAGCATACAGATTTGTGCAACCATGAACGTGTGCATACAGGGGAAAAGCCATTTGTGTGTACTGTTTGCTCAAAGGCTTTCAGTCAACGAGCAAACCTAAAGATTCATGGACGTACACACACTGGAGAGAAACCTTTCGGGTGTAACATCTGTGGAAAAAACTTCTCCCAGAAGGGAAATCTTAAATGCCACTTGAAGACACACTGCTGTGATAAGACAGTTGCTCTTTTTTCATAAATACTAGATTATCCAAAAAGTTTTTTTTAAACATGGCATTAGAAGCATTTAGTTTTATTTTCATTCAGAAAAAAAATCACTTTTCATTGTATTGTGATAGCTGTCATATCAGCATGCATTTAAAAATGTCAAAATTGGTATATTTTTTATTTTCACTCAACCTAGCATCATCATTTTTCTTGTTATTATAAAAATGTTTCAGCCATTGTGCTCTCCAGCCTTCCTCAGGTGTATATCAATTCAGGTAACCCTTATGAACTGCACTCTTTATTTAATCTATGGGGGTAGACTGTTTTTATTCCACTGCCCATGTCTAGTTCTTAGGAGAAATATTGCTCAGTTATTCACTTTGTTTCCACTGAGTCCAAATACACACTGCCCGGCCCAGGGATTGAACTCACAATTACAATGTCAAAAAAATTGACAAACCAGCACTTAAATACACTAGGCTTTTGTAGTATATTTTTGTTTTTTATTCTAATACTAAAGACAAAAGAAAATAAATATGTTATTTTTTTGTTGTTGTTTTAAGAAAGGTAAAAATGTGATGTAATAACAAAAAAATATGATCTGTGCTGTTTATGGATAAGGTACTGTGACTGATCAAGCATATCAAAAATGGTTAAGCCAAGGAAACCTTTTTGATTACCTATAACTATTAGGTTAAATCATAGATTATTTTATCAACTTTATTTTTCAGAAAATAAAGAACAATTATATTTTATTCAGTTATATATTTGCCATTATTTTCCATGACATATTGTCCCTTATTAGCCAGTACTTCAAGTAATTCTGAGTATAATGCCATAGTTTTTGAAGTGAAAAGCATTTCAACAAACTCTTGAATCTGGTTTCAATCAGAGAAATGCTTTTTTTTTTTTTAATCATATCACCCCAAGCAAGGTGGTAATGCTACTGATGTGCAGGGGGCTACACAAGAGTGAGAAGAAAGAAGATTAGAAAAGAGAAAACCGGAAACCGCATCCTAAACAGGAAACAAGGGATGAGCCTCTTCACCTGTTCAATAGATGTGGGTGGAGTGTGAACCGGGCGATAGTTTAGTCTATCTACTCCAATTGAAAAAAAAAAACAGTGAGAAGATTAGAAAAGAGAAAACCGGAAACTGCATCCTAAACAGGAAACAAGGGATGAGCCTCTTCACCTGTTCAATAGATGTGGGTGGAGTGTGAACCGGGCGATAGTTTAGTCTATCTACTCCAATTGAAAAAAAAAAACAGTGAGAAGATTAGAAAAGAGAAAACCGGAAACTGCATCCTAAACAGGAAACAAGGGATGAGCCTCTTCACCTGTTCAATAGATGTGGGTGGAGTGTGAACTGGGCGATAGTTTAGTCTATCTACTCCAATTAATGAATGAATTCTGCATCAATCAAAAAAGTAATAATCACCTGGTGCAGGGTGGTCAGATGGTCAGGTGGGTTGGAATAGAACAAACCAAATTTATTCCTGTGTTCTTGCTGTATGCAGCCTTCGATTGTCATGGAAGAGAACATCTTTTTTCTTGGTAAGTGCAGGAAGACTTTGAACAAAACGTCTATGGACACTTTGCAACTACTGAACATATAAATGTGCATTTAATGTTTCATTGCATTTTAAAAACTCTAAATGAATAATTATACCAACAATCCGACAAAATGTGCAACATTACAGTTCTTTGTATTATTTACACTGTTCAGACTGTTGTCTTCTTTATTGCCATGTTTAAAATATTTCGACTGTTGTAAAAGGCACTAGGAATTTTAAACCAAACTCTTTATTTCAATCACTGGGGTATATAATTCTCATTCCATGTGTGATGCCACTTCTGGATGCCATGTAGTTATCTCCCTTAACTTAACTCTCTAAGTTACTTGTTCACGTGTAGGCCATGTGTTCTCAAGTATATATGGTCCAGTGCATATAGGCGTTGGTTAGTTCTAGCGACTTTTTTTTTTTAATCATATCACCCCGAGCAAGGCGGTAACGCCACTGATGTGCAGGGGGCTATGTAAGAGTGAAAAGATTGGAAAAGAGAAAACCAGAAACCGCATCCTAAACAGGAAACAAGGGATGAGCCTCTTCACCTGTTCAATAGATGTGGGTGGAGTGTGAACCAGATGATAGTTTAGTCTGTCTACTCCAATAAATACTCCTTGACCGAAATAGATGTGAGTTCAATACCAGTCTACAGCAGTGGTGAACAAATATAACTTATATGCCCCAGTAATTGAAATAAAGTGTTCAGTTCAAATTCCTAACTACTGAAGAAGGCCAGAGTGTACAACTGCCGAAACGTCATAATAATGGCAATAAACATGAAGACAACCATCCAAACAGTGTAAATAATGTAAATACTACCTCATCTCAGAAGTGTAGACAAATTACATTTCTTTCATGGAGCTGATCTTTTGGAGTCGGTTACAGAGATTTCACCTTGTCAGTTGATGGTCTTTTGTGTTGTATATAACCCATTCTTCATCACCTGTTATGATATATTTAAGAAATGGTCAGTTATTATGATACATTCCTCATTAAATTTGGTTCACTCTCAAAGCAAAAATTATGACTCAACCTAATAGTTTCAATCTGACATTAATGTATATATATTTGTGTATAATACGGTCTTGTGTATAATTTTCTGTACAGGAAAACCTTTATCATAGTTTATTTTCATGTACAGTAAAATTCCTTATTTCTGTAAAAAGTGTAATGCATTTATTTTTGTGGAGAATCTGATCTATTATTTCTATGGGTAAAAAAGGTGATCTTTCATTTTTGTATATAATGTATTTCTGTTAATTATCTATTTTTCAGTTTTATTTTATGGCCTTCAACCAATTATGGTAGGTTAGTTTGGTTAATTTAACAACATCAGTGAGTCAAATACAAGTATTTTTTTTTGCATTAGAGTCAAAAAAGATTGACATAAGTCCAATTTGCATGTGAGCCACAAAAGTAGATATATGTCCAGTTTACATGGAAGACAAAATGTAAACATAGGTTCGGTTTCCATGAGAGACAAAATGGGAGCCATAGGTTGAATTTGCATGAGAACCAAAAGTTACACATTGGTTCAGTTTAAATGACAGTTGAAAAGTAGACATAGATCCAGTTTAGATGAGAGACAAAAAGGTTGACATAAGATTAGTTTCAGTCAGTTAAGTGCCATATGTAATACACACTTGGGCGATCATGTCTCTTTAGAGACATGACTGACTGGACAGAAGATTATCCCGCAGTACGTTGGCCATTGCTTTCTGCGGTAGACTGGTTGTCAGCCAAGGCTATAGAACCCAATCTGTTCTATTATTTAACCCATAACTGGAGGGAAGAGATGGATTAATACCTTTCCCAAGGATATTTGTGCGTAAGTGAATGCAATGAATTCAACTGGAATTTGAACTCGGCTTCCCGATTTGTTGTTCCGAGTCAATATCCACTGCACCACAATGCACATCCCTTAGTTTACATCGCCAAAAAGGTAGATATAGGTCCAGTTTGCTTTAAATTCAAAAAGGTAGACATATGTCCAGTTTGCATGTAAGACAAAAAGGTAGATATAGGTCCAGTTTGCTTTAAATTCAAAAAGGTAGACATATGTCCAGTTTGCATGTAAGACAAAAAGGTAGATATTGGTCTAGTTTGGATGAGATAGAAAAAGGTAGGATATTGGTCCAGTTTACATTCGAACCAAAAAGGTAGACATTGGTCCAGTTTACACAAGAACCAAAAAAGGTAAACATGGATCCAGTTTGAATGAAATAAAAAAAAGGTAGACATAGTTCCAATTTACATGAGAGCCAAAAAGGTAGATATAATTCCAGTTATCAAAGGATCCAAAAAGGTAAACAGATCCATTTACTTTAGAGTCAAAAGTGTAGACAGTTTGCATGAGATTCCAAAAGGTAGATGTCGTAAGCTATAATTAGCTAGAAGTATTCACTTCTATTTCTTTCGTAATAGTAGTTAAGTCTTCAAGGTCAAGATTAGTTTTAGTCATTGGCTGTATCAACTGCTATTTATATCGTGGAAATTTGTCTTTGAATACGACATTCTCTCCAAATTTTGTCTTTTTTTTGGGGGGACAATGCAAATCTGGAATACTTATTTTGATGAAAGTAAAACAGTTCAGTTTCAAAAACAACCAAATTTAATTTTTACTGTTCAATACAGGTTGTTTACGTTCTTTGGTTATACACTTCAGCTAAGTGCCTTATGCGATACATGCTTAGGCGATCATGTCTCGAAAGAGACATGACTGACAGGACAGAAGATTATCCCATAGTAGATTGCCATTACTTTCTGTGGTAGACTGGTTACCGGTCAAAGCTATAGAACCCGATCTGTCCTGTTATTTAACCCATAACTAAAGGAAAGAGAAGGATTAATACCTTTTCCCAAGGGTATTTGTGCATAAGTGAATGCAATGAATTCAACTAGAATTTGAACTCAGCTCCCCGATTTCTCATTCTGAGCTGATATCCACTGCACCACAATACATATCTGGGCTTATGCACTTAGAATGCCTTAAAGGATTTGGGAGGGATGTTTTTAAAGTGTTGGAGTTAGGGAAGTTTCAGGTTCCTGGTTCATCCCTGTCAGTTGAATCACTGAATACTGGTTGTGGTACAGTATCTTCTAATTTTCGTATGTTATTTCTATCCAAATCAGGTATAGGGCTATTTGAGACTATTGTAACTGCTTCATGGTCAAAGATTGTCCTTCCCTCCTCCCAGTAGGACTGAGGTGACATACTTTCTTTTCCATTTGGGAGCCTAACAAGCATGATGACGATTTATCTGAATAAGCTCAACTTCTCATACAGTAGGTTCATACTTGTTCTAGGTTTATACTTGTTCTGAATGTAGTTTCTCCTGGACACTTTCCCAGGAATTGTCAACCCACCAAGGAACAAATCCTCTGGGGATAGATTTTCTTGCATAAGACGACATCTGTTCATGAGGAGTACAATTCGTAGCTGCAGACAGTAAGGAATGAATTGAGGGGAGAGCTTCAGATAAAACGGTTTTTCATTGATGCACAGGTAAACCTCTCGATATTAAGGCTAAATTGATTTGTCCAGAGTCCCGTTCATTCTCTTCATTTGACTGCTTCCCTGTGGATTATATGCAGTAGATCTACTTGTAGCTGTTTCGTTTTCTTGAAAAAGTCTTCTTAACTTCTCTGACATAAAACTAGGTCTTCTATTAGAGCGTATATGACTTGGCATACCAAATATGCAAAATAATTCAAGCAAGTCAATACAGTTCACTACAACTTTAGTCAAGATACATTTTTTGGAGATACATCCTCCCATTTGAATTGATATATAATGTTTGTTTTAAATACGACATCAGTTGGTATCTCCAACAAAAAAAAATATATATATGTTGGATTTACAGCAACTACATGAACAAGACATCTTACATTACATATGTCTGACCATTGCTTCATTTCTAGTCATCTACAACAACATTCCCGTTTACATTCCCAATATAAAAAATAATGATCAATACCACAACTATCCTACACCAAGAAAACAACAAAAGCAAACTCCAGATCCTCAAGGTAATATTCATTAAAAAAAACTTATGCCGTCAATTAATAGAATCAGCTATGAATACTGTAGTAATGTTCTAAAGTTTGTTTGTTTTTTTTAATCATATCACCCCAAGCAAGGCGGGAATGCCACTGATGTGCAGGGGGATTGGAAAAAAGAAAGCCGGAAACCACATCCTAAACAGGGAAAAAGGGATGAGCCTCTTCACCTGTTCAATAGATGTGGGTGGAGTGTAAACCGGGTGATAAGTATTTATAAAAAAAAAGTTTGTTTTTTTTTTCATGCTTTAATACATGTATAACCATGACATTACAACATAAAAAAATTTCATTTTGGATAATTTTCACATTCTAATGAACACTAAGCAATTTGTCAACCGTTACATTTAAAGCAAGAAGAAAATTTATAGTAATTTTTAGCAACACAGTTTTGCAGTTATTTTTGTTACCACAACTCACATCCCTGAAGATAATCTTGGAATCAGATTGAAAGCACTTGGAAACATTGAGAAATGAATAATAAAATCAGCTGTCAAAGTTACAGCTCATTTCTTACATCTTCCAATTATAATACGTGAAAGATTATCCAAGAGTATGAATGGATTTTATTAAAAATAAGCAGAAACAATGATTGCACTTTATTTAATCTGACATATATATATATATATATATTATTATTATATAATTATTTTTAGTCTGTGACAAGAATAAAATATTTACTTTTCAGGTTATGACTTCATTCCTAGATTTCTTCAATGATTGTGTTAACTACTTTCTCTACTGGGGAGTGTTTTCATTCAGAGTTGTTTTGAGTTCTGGACCAGAATGCAACAGGCTTAACTCTTTGATTTTATGTCACAACTAAACTCACATATCTTGTCTCAGTTTCATTTTCAAGGAGTTTTTCCTCATGTAGTGCGTATACTACAGCTCTTTCTAATTCCCTTTTCAAAGGAATCTTTCCTTTTAGCAGGGAAGGGGAATATAGTGTTACTATTTAGTATGTTAATTTTTAACGAATAGTTTGGGATCCAATGACTGTAGTAAGTAAACATTCCAATAATTCTTTTCTGAGATTTCATATTGCTCAGAGCAGGGAGTTCTCACAGAGGGTCTCATCCTTTTGGGGTCTCGTCTAATGGTCCCTTTATTTACTTCACAGCCCATAAGTTTTATTTTCATTACTCTGTAAATACATTTATTCTCTAAATTTTAAATTCTTTAAAACCCAACCACTCCATTTGTGATCCCAAATGGCATCCTTCTTAAACTATACAATTACCCAACAGCTTCAAAAGCCATGTAAGGGCAATCTGCTTTATGTAGGGGAAACTTGCTGATGCTCACTTTTTAAGTATGGATTGGAGTACAAACTACACTTTGCTATTTCTGGAACAATCATTGCAATTTTAAGTAGAGAATAGCTATCTTTTAAAAACGATTTCTTGTTTTTGAATAATCTATGACTCAGTTAAGTGCCATAACTGAAACCCGCTTAGGCAATCATATCGACACAACTGACTGGGCAGAAGATTATCTCGCAGTAGGTTGCCATTACTTTCTGTGGTAGACTGGTTGCCAGCCAAGACTATAAAACCCAATCTCTCTTGTTAGTTCACCCATAACTGGAAGGAATAGACGGAATAATACCTTTCCCAAGGGTATTTGGGCATAAGTGAATGCAATGAATTCAACTGGAATTCGAACTCAGCTCCCCGATTTCTCATTCAGAGCCGATATCCACTGCACCACAACGCACATCCAATCTATGACTAACCTTCTTTTTTGTTCCTCATCTTTAGTTACCACTACTTGCACTCTCCACAGATTCACAAAGAAATGTACCAAATAAAAGAAAACCACATCACTTGAGAACTACCAACAGCAGCAACAACTAAAATGGATAGCACATGCAACTCAGAAAAAATAAAGACATAATCAAGATGTTAACCTTTTTCTCAGATCAACTGTTAAAAAAAGTTTCATTCACTCTAAGGAGTACAAGAAAAAGTAACAAATACTAAAAACGTCTTTAGAAATACATTGGAAATTATTTTACTATAAAAATGCACTGCAAATTATTTATTATAGAAATACATTACAATTATTAAATATATCAAAACTTACATTCACACTAATGACTGTATATATAGTGACACAGCAAATACTAAAAGCCTCTATAGAAATTCATTGGAAATTATTTTACTATAAAAATGCACTGCAAATTATTTATTATAGAAATACATTACAATTATTAAATATATCAAAACTTACATTCACACTAATGACTGTATATATAGTGACACAGCAAATACTAAAAGTCTCTATAGAAATTCATTGGAAATTATTTTACTATAAAAATGCACTGCAAATTATTTATTATAGAAATACATTACAATTATTAAATATATCAAAATTTACATTCACACTAATGACTGTATATATAGTGACACAGTAAATACTAAAAGTCTCTATAGAAATTCATTGGAAATTATTTTACTATAAAAATGCACTGCAAATTATTTATTATAGAAATACATTACAATTATTAAATATATCAAAACTTACATTCACACTAATGACTGTATATATAGTGACACAGCAAATACTAAAAGCCTCTATAGAAATACATTGGAAATTATTTTACTATAAAAATGCACTGCAAATTATTTATTATAGAAATACATTACAATTATTAAATATATCAAAACTTACATTCACACTAATGACTGTATATATAGTGACACAGTAAATACTAAAAGTCTCTATAGAAATTCATTGGAAATTATTTTACTATAAAAATGCACTGCAAATTATTTATTATAGTAATACATTACAATTATTAAATATATCAAAACTTACATTCACACTAATGACTGTATATATAGTGACACAGCAAATACTAAAAGCCTCTATAGAAATTCATTGGAAATTATTTTACTATAAAAATGCACTGCAAATTATTTATTATAGAAATACATTACAATTATTAAATATATCAAAACTTACATTCACACTAATGACTGTATATATAGTGACACAGCAAATACTAAAAGTCTCTATAGAAATTCATTGGAAATTATTTTACTATAAAAATGCACTGCAAATTATTTATTATAGAAATACATTACAATTATTAAATATATCAAAACTTACATTCACACTAATGACTGTATATATAGTGACACAGTAAATACTAAAAGTCTCTATAGAAATACATTGGAAATTATTTTACTATAAAAATACACCAAATTATTATAGAAATACATTACAATTATTAAATATATCAAAACTTACATTCATAATGACTATGTATATGTTGACTGGCAATACTAAAAGCCTATAAATTCATTAGGTATTTTACCCAAAATACACTGCAAATTATTTATTATGAAAATACATTACAATTATTCAATATATAAAAACTTACATTCACACTAATATATTGTATATATATGGTAATACAACAAATACTAAGTCTCTATAGAAATTCATTAGAGTATTTTACTATAAAAATGCACTGCAAATTATTTATTATGAAAATGTAGTACAATTATTAAATATATCAAAATTTACATTCACACTAATGACTGTATATGTAGTGACACAGTAAATACTAAAAGTCTATGAGAAATTCATTGGAAATTATTTTTACTATAAAAATATATAAAATTGGCTATTATAGAAATACATTACAATTATTAAATATATCAAAACTTACATTCACTAATGACTGTATATATGTGTTGACACAATAGTACTAAAAGCCTCTAGAAATTCATTTGGAAATTATTTTACTATAAAAATGCACCAAATTATTTGTACGGAAATACATTACAATTATTAAATATATCAAACACCACATTCACACTAATGACTATTATATATAGTGACACAACAAATACTAAAGCCTCTATGAGAAATTCATTGAAATTATTTACTATAAAAATACACCAAATTATTTATTAACAAAATACATTACAATTATTAAATATATCAAAACTTACATTCACACTAATGACTGTATATATAGTGACACAGCAAATACTGAAGTCTCTAGAAATTCATTAGGTATTTTACTATAAAAATGCACTGCAAATTATTTATTATAGAAATACATTACAATTATTAAATATATCAAAACTTACATTCCACACTAATGACTGTATATATAGTGACACAACAAATACTAAAAGCCTCTATAAATACATTCGAGTATTTTACTATAAAAATGCACTGCAAATTATTTATTATGAAAATACATTACAAATTCATTAAATATATCAAAACTTACATTCACACTAATGACTGTATATATGTGGCTTTGCTTAAATATAAAGTCTCTATAGAAATTCATTGGAAATTATTTCACTATAAAAATGTACCAAATTATTTATTATAGAAATAAGTACAATTATTAAATATATCAAAACTTACATTCACATAATGACTGTATATATAGTGACACAACAAATACTAAAAGTCTCTATAGAAATTCATTGGAAATTATAACACTATAAAAATGTACAAATTATTTATTATAGAAATACATTACAATTATTAAATATATCAAAACTTACACATTATGTTGTATATATAGTGACACAGTAATGCTAAAAGTCTCTATAGAAATACATTGGTATTTTACTATAAAAATGCACTGCAAATTATTTATTTAATAAGAAATACATTGCAAATTATTAAATATATCAAAAACTGCATTCACACATATGACTGTATATATAGTGACACAACCAAAATACTAAAAGCCTCTATAGAAATACAGTAGGTACTATAAAAATACACTGCAAATTATTTATTATAGAAATACATTGATTATACAATGTATCAACTTACATTCACCACTAATGACTGCTTATATATGACACAGTAAATACTAAGAAAGTCTCTATAGAAATTCATTAGGTATTTTACTATAAAATGCACTGCAAATTATTTATTATAGTAATACATTACAGTATAAATATATCAAAACTTACATTCACACTGTGTGTATATGTAGTGACACAACAAATACTAAAAGCCTCTATAGAAATTCATTGGAAATTATTTTACTATAAAAATGCATACACAAAATTATTTATTGTAGAAATACATTACAATTATTAAATATATCAACATTCCACTAATAAATATATATAGTGACAGCAAATATAAAAG
Organism: Ascarosepion bandense; assembly: GCA_037127315.1. NCBI lineage: Eukaryota > Metazoa > Mollusca > Cephalopoda > Sepiida > Sepiidae > Ascarosepion > Ascarosepion bandense. Next base: position 170,571 of record JBBBDQ010001373.1, read on the forward strand.
CACTCTGTAGAAATACATTGGAAATTATTTTACTATAAAAATGCACTGCAAATTATTTATTATAGTAATACATTACAATTATTAAATATATCAAAACTTACATTCACACTAATGACTGTATATATAGTGACACAGCAAATACTAAGTCTCTATAGAAATTCATTGGAAATTATTTTACTATAAAAATGCATTACAGTTATTAAATATGTCTAAACTTTCACTCATGCTAATGATTACTCATAGACACAACGATGGAGCTTGTAGTTTTTAATGAAGACTGTCCTTCTTCAAACCTTGTGGACTGGTGTTACAGAATCACAAACAAAGACCTATACTAGATAATAGAAACTCACTTGAGGACTACCAACAGCATCAACAACTAAAATGAATAGCACATTTAACTTGAAAAGAAAATAATGACATGATCAAGATGTTGATATTCTACATGATTTCAAACAAAAGATTAAGAATGAAACCCCCATCAAATATGGTAATGATAATGGAAATATTAACCATCTCCTTATAAGGAAATGTTTGACATTCATTGACTGAGCAGCCAGTACTAATTTTAGTTAAAATTTATAAAATCTTCCTCTTAAAACAATTTTTTAGGAAAATATGTTTCTCAACACCAGTAGCTGTTATTGTTAATTTCGGGATTGATAGAATGTTTCATTTGTAACTTTTTATGTGAAATGCAGTAGAAGACCCTATATTCGAACTTCAAAGTCGTTCTGATATGAGGAGGGGTTTGGATATAATATGACATGTGTAATATAAGTTAACAAAACACAAGACCTTATTGCAATAAATGAAAAATTAAGTGCCTCACAAAAGTAAATATTAACTTGTTTAATGCTCTATATATGGATGTGTGTTGTGGTGCAGTAGATATCGGCTTGCAAGAAGAAATTGAAGAGATGGATTCAAATTCAGTTGAATTCATTGCATTCACTTACACACAAATACCCTTGGGAAAGGTATTAATCCATCTCTTCCCTCCAGTTATGGGTTAAATAACAGGACAGATTGGGTTCTATAGACATGGTTGAGAACCAGGCTACCCAGACGTGTATCACGTATGGCACTTACCTGACTGAATGCGCTATAAGATTTATTTTCAATTGTTTTTTTTTTAATTTTTTATTTCATCTCTCATTTCACATGCTTTGCACTGTTCTAGTTTATATTTTGTGGATACTAACTTGAAATAAAACTTAATTAACTTTATTTTATTTTATTAATAATTTCATCCCAAGAAAGGTAGGACCGCCACTAGTGCACAGATGGTCTTGTGTCACATCTCGCCTTACATGGGAAGGTGGGTAAATACCGGTGGTTACAGTGAGAGAAGAGACTGGATACAGGGGGGTGTCACAAAGATAGGATAAAAGATAAGTGAGATTCAAGGAAATAGAAGATGGCAGTTGATGTTGCATTAAAGGTTTTGGTGATTGTAGCTATCAGGTATTTTTTTTAATCATCCCCCACCAAGCAAGGTGAGGCCACCAATTTGTGCACAGGGTATTGCAGTAAAATAAAAGACTGGGTATTGAAGAAAGGATAAAAGATCAATGAGATTCAAGAAGATAGAAGATGCCAATTGATGTTGCATTTAAATTTTTGGAGATTATAGCTATCTTGGAATCAAGTAAATGGAATGGAGTTCCACAGATGGCGAGCGTGAGAAAAGAAACTGTTAGAGTAGAAGCATAAGTTACATTTAATTATTTCTATATTAAAAGGGTGGGGCCTGAATGCCAATCTAGTAGCATGCTTAAATTGATGTCAACGAGGCACCAGGGAAATAAGCTTCTCAGAGCAGCTGCCATAGAAATATTTGTAGAAAAGACAGAGGGAAGCCTCATTACATTGGTGACTGAAGTTGAGATGCCAGGTCATGATCGATTACATTGCAGACCTTTTGGATTTAGTCAAGAACCTTGTGGATATTCGTCGCCAATTTGTTGTGGTAAATCTTAATGCAAATCTTCGTCATCAATTTGTTGTAGAGTAATTGGGTGAAAATTTGCCGCAAAGTTGTAGTAACCAGTTCATGCTGGAAATAAGGCACGGAAAGAAGAGAAGGTATGTTCAAAACTGTGTTAGTATAACAAGAACAATATGTACAAAGTAAGTGTTAATAAACAGTAAATATAAATAAGTCTGAACGGGACAGTTACGCTGCTTATTGCCCGAATCATAGCTGGCTTTTCTGTGTACTAGCTATGTACTTAACTGCTTACTTAATTGCTTCCGGAAGTCACGCAGGTAATTATATATAGTAAGAGGAAGAGTCCATTCCTCATAGAAGGGCACCATAACAAACCTCAAGATGAAAATCAGGAGCACTTGACCAGATATAACAACAATATTCAATGCACAGACGAATGATAGATTTGATGTAGTTGTTCCACTTTCCAGATTGGTTGAAAAAGTGAAGCCAAGGAGGTGCAATGTGTTGTTCTTCAGGAGACGAGCATCATTTATTCTGATGGCTGGTAGGAAAGTTTCTCTATGTGGTTAAAGGAGAGCAGTTACATTTTGGAGTCATTAAAATTTATGAGCCATTTCCTACCCCAGTCAATAAAGATAAAATATTTAATCTATCTAATCTAAATCTGAATCTAATCTATCTAAACTTATTTATAAATGGAACTTTGTCTCTGTGTGTGTGTGTGTGTGTGTGTGTGTCTGTGTGTCCGTTACCTATAGACTCCGAAACGGCTGAACCGATTTTCTTGAAAATTTACACAGTTGTACTATAAGTGTCTGCAAGTGTTCTTAGCTAGGTTTTGTGTTGAGGTACCCTCGATAAATATCAAAAATCGATAATAAAAAAAATCGGGTTATAGAAGGAGTGGTCCAATTTTAATCAAATTTGATACACTCATAGACAAAGACATAAGAAACAATATTAAGAAGTTTCAAGGTTGCAGTTCTTATAATAGTGCAGAAAATCAATAAAATATATATATAAAAAGCAAGATGCTTGTGTGCATGTCTGTTTATCTGCCTGTACTTTTTTCAGCCCTTTTATTTTAGTTTTTGCTTCAGGTTTGGCTCTAAGTAGGTATAATTATAGTTCTTAGTCTCAGCCATGATACCATTTACTCAGAGGGCTTATTTAGCCTTCAAAATTCAGTTTACAACGAAAAAACTTATTTGATATCGATACCAGGAAATCAAAATTTGACTTACATCCATTCATTTTTCTTTCAGTCTATGGTTTCGCTTTAACTGGAAACAACTATTGCTTTTTAGTCTTTTGTGTCAGTGTCCAAAGTGTCTGAGCTCCAGGACCATGGATTAGTTTTAAAGCTTTCATTACACCCGAGCAACATCGGGTTATACTGCTAGTTTAATATGTATCAAATTATTTATCTGCAGTTTCAGCTTTTAAGCATATCTTGTTATTAAGTTATTAGAAATTTTATTCTCTTCAAGTAGTACATTCAAATAGAACCAAGCATTTTTCTGATAAAGATGCATGTGTATACAGGTATTTATGCCAGTGTTGCAATATTAGAGAGTTGGACAAGCCCCCAATTTTGTTACGTGTTTAAAGTTGTAACAAAAGAAAATGATTGACCAAAACACAGTTAAATCACAGACAAATATTTAATTTACAATAAACACCAAATAAAATATTAACAAATATACAATTTTTGTTGTATTCAAAACAGAAACATAGAGTTTACTACTGGTGAGTGTTATGAGGAGAGAAGGGGAAGATAAGGAGTCAAGTATCTTTACCCAGTTAAACTAGCGAAGTAGTCAAAGTGTTATACTTTTAGGAAATCCTCAAATGTGTATATAAAGAATAATTTTTTGTTTGGTCATTGAAAGAGTTAAAAATTTTGATTTACCTATTTAGTTCCATGAGATTCTCTTTCATGTTTTAGTTGGTTGGCAACTTTTACTAGAGATTCTTTCAGCTGAATATACAAATCCTGAATTTGTTGATAATGTCAGCAAATCCTTTTAACAACTACTCTCTCCCCAAAACCTATTTTTATAGGAGCTAGCACCTAATTTGCATATTTCTCGAATCATTTCAAATTCTCTAGATTTTACTGGAATATTCTAGAATCTTCCAAATGTTCTATTCCTAATTTCTCTACTTAATAACTATTTCATGAATTAAAACTTTTTTGTAATAACAAGTAAGACTCAATAGAATCCCTTACTATAACCTTTTAGACATTATTAATATTATTTTTCATATATAAATGCACTAGCATTATTGCTCAGCATTGCTCGGGTGTAATGAAAGCTTTAAAACTAATCCATGGTCCTGGAGCTCACACTCTTTGGATGTTGACACGAAAGACTAAAAAGTAATAGTTGTTTCCAGTTAAAGCAAAACCGTAGACAAAAAGAAAAATAAATGGATGTAAGTCAAATTTTGATTTCCTGGTATCGATATCAAATAAGTTTTTTCGTCGGAAACTGAATTTTGAAGGCTAAATAAGTCCTCTGAGTAAATGGTATCATGGCTGAGACTAAGAACTACAATTATACCTACTTAGAGCCAAACCCGAAGCAAAAACTAAAAGGGCTGAAAAAAAATAAAGGCAGATAAACAGACATGCACACAAACATCTTGCCTTTTATATTATCAATTTTTTGCACTATTGTAAGAACTGCAACCTTGAAACTTCTAAATATCGTTTCTTATGTCTTTGTCTATGAGTGTATCAAATTTGATTAAAATCGGACCACTCCTTCTATTACCCGATTTTTTTTATTATCGATATTTATCGAGGGTACCTCGACACAAAACCTAGCTAAGAACACTTGCAGACACTTATAGTACAAGTGTGTAAATTTTCAAGAAAATTGGTTCAGCCATTTTGGAGTCTATAGGTAATGGACACACACACACAAACACACACATACACGCACACACAAAGTTCCATTTATAAATAAGTTTAGATTTAGACCCTTGTAACAATAGGTATAAATAAAAAAACTTATCAAGTAGCCAGTTCATAGTCCAAGTAAATGTCAGAGTTAAAGTAATAAGAAGAGTCATTAAAAAATCTGGTGTCTGGTCTATTTTTTGTCATATGAAAAAATGTCTTCAAAGAAGTCATTAAGTGCCATACATGGTACATGCTGACAAAGCAGAAGATTTCCCCGCAGTAGATTGCCATTTCTTTCTGCAATAGCCACCCAAGGCTATAAAACCCAATCTGTCTTGCTATTTAACCCATAGCTGGAGGGAGAAGAGATCGATTAATACCTTTCCCAAGTGAATTTGTACATAAGTGAATGCAACAAATTCAATTGGAATTTGAACTCAGCTCTCCAATTTCTCATTCTGAGCTAATATCGACTGCACCACAACACACATTAAGAAACTTAACTCTAAAAAAAAAAAAAAAAAACAAAAACAAAAGAAACAAACAAACAAAGGAAACATAGAACCCAATCTGTCCAGTTATTTAACCCATAACTGGAAGGAAGAGATGAGCTAATACCTTTCCCAAGGGTATTTCTGCGTGTCATTGTACAAATATAAAAGTGAACTTATTATCATTTCATTTCAATAAATATTTAAAAAAAAAAATCAGTAACTTACTTCAAACATGATAATTTGGTAGTTTAATTTTAAAAATAAATTCAACTGCTTTATTCTGAAAATATTTTAAGATTCTCTAAACAAATATTTTGAAGGATGAATTAAATGTCTGTGGATGAGGTGCTGATTTTTTTTTTAGAAGTCTTTTAACGAAATTAGGTAACGGTGGTTATCTCCCTTGGAAGGAAAAAATTCCTTGATATTTTTCAATGTTCCGTTCTTCGAACGAAGATGCGAGTCACTCCCTGTCCGTAAATGCAGAGTGGAAAAGGAGAAAAAAAAAAGGAATTTATTATAATAATATACAAAGATGTAAAGCTGAGGAAAAACCAGATGAAGAGTAAATTTCTAAATAGAACTTTAACAAAAGGTAAATATATTTTGTTTTCAATTCATTCTTTAAAAACTAAACCTAATCCGTCATCGAATGAGAATTCGTCTATATAAGGAAGAGAAAAAAAAGGAAAAGTTTTACTGACTTAAAAATTTAAAATATTAAATAATCATTGCTTTATAAAATAAGTTTTGTATTTCTAAAAATAGAAAAATAGTAAGAGAAAAAAAGTGGTAACCATAAATCAATGTAACTAAATAGTTTTAAAATAAATAAATAAATAAAAATGGAAATGCTGTCAAAAGTTTTAAATGAAGCGTTATTGCAATATGAGATTTGTTGAATGAATGACAATTCTCCTTAATAATTGTTTTTTTTTTAAAAAAAAAAAAAAAGAGAATTGTTTTCTGTTTATATTTTTTTAAATTTCTGATTGTGTATATACTCAACTGTAATAGAATATTAGATTCCCATTTTGTCATTATTACAACTTTGATTCTTGACGATGGCAAGAACTTGTCATCATTAATCAGAAAAAAAAACGAGTTGGTTCACATGTTACTTTTATCCTAAAACGTACTGTGTACACAGGCAAATCAAGAAATTGTTTTTAATAATTTTTTTCCAAATATATTTTAATAATTATTTATAATTAACAACCTTCTTTTTTACAGCACACTAATTGAAGGATTTAAGAATTAAAATTTAATAATGCTGTTAAAAGAAAAAAGGCGTTAGTTTAAAAAAAAACATTCTGAATCTGAAACCTGGAAAAATGAATTTAAAATTAAAAAATATTAACAAGTTATACTACAACTCATACACGAACAAGTAATAAAAAACTAAAACTGTATTACAGTGTAAATACAATTTAAAATTTCTTTTCATAGACGTAAAAAAATATTGATTGATTTTTAAAAATAAAAGGCACAACAAAAACAAGCTGTTAGTTTGTATTGTTAGCTATTATTTCATCTCTCTTTATTGGAATAATTAAAACTTTTTTTTAAAATCCTTACGTTAATTTTTTTTTTTGTAAAAAGCAGAAAAAATTCTTCTCATAAAAAAAAAAATTAAAACTTTCGTGAAACAACCTTAAGAAAGACTGAATTTTTATTAATTTCTGAGCTCTGATTAAAAAAAAAATATGGTTAAAAAAATACTTTGACCTAAAAAAAAAATAATTAAATTATTGTAAATGATTATTGTAGTAAAACAGTGTTTAATTAACCCATGTTAGTTTTATTTTTGGTGTAGGAGTTAAAGTACTTAAAAATTTTGTGTAATATTTGTTGTCTTGTTTCAGTATTTATCTCTGTATCCTTTCGATGCTAAACAAAAAAGATGTTGAAAATGTCAAATTCTGTATTATCAGCTGTTAAACGCAATTAGGTCGTAAAAAACAGGATGTTATTATGATCGTCTTGTTTGGTATAAATAACCCCATTGCATTTATTTTTTCATTATTTGTTTTCTGTAAGAACATAAAAAAGAACCTTTCCCATAAATAAAATTACAGAAAAATAATGAAAAATAAAATTTTTAAAAATATTTTTTTTTTCCTTTTTTCCTTATTTGCGCTCAGAACTGGTTTGGATTTTAAAAGCTGAATTTTGGAAGGCACGCACTCTTCTTCGTTTCGCACAAGAATAAACGGAAAAAAGCGAAAAATAAATGACAGGAAAATAATTTTGCCGTGATGTTTTTTTTTATTTGTCAATTTGGTAGGGACTTTTTTTTTTTTTTAAGTAGAGGCAAAAGTGGCCTCGTCTAAAACTCAAGTGTTTGCCTTCTGTCTCTTGCTCTTCGAATTTTAAAAATAAAGTTTTATTAAGTAATTTTTTTTTCTCTTACAAATTAATACAATAAGTTGATTGCAGTAAATATTTTATTTTTATCTCCCAAAAATTTAAAAGGAAGACAGTTTCAAACAAAAATTTAGTTTTTTACTTTTTTTTCATCCCGAGAAATCACACTTAAAAAAAAAAGTTCCAAAAGACCAAAAACTTTTTTAGTAGTTTTTTTTTAGTTTTTGCGGGGGGGGGGGGGGGACATATTTAAAAGAATCAGTTTAAGAAAGTTAATATTATTAAGAATATTTTTTTTTTTAATCAATCAGTTGGAAGACCAGGTGCTGTCAACTTGAAAGTGCAGATCTTGTAATTCTTTTCAAATTATTCCGTTGGGTTCACTTATGCACAAATATCCTTGGGAAAGGTATGTATCTACTGCTCCCCCAGCTTTGGGTTAATTAATTATTAAGATTTGTATCACGAGATCATTACCTAAAAAATTGCCTTAAGTGATAAGCAGTAGAAAACGAATCCATCAATCAATTTCAATTACATTTAAAAAAAAAATAATAATGTTTACGTAATTTGCGGCGTTGACAAAAAAATCAAACAAAATTAATCGATCAATATTTTCAATAATTATTTCAAGCAAAAATTTTTTAATATTCCTTGTTTTTTATCAAATTATTGAATATTTTTAATTTTGAAAATTAATATAGAAACAGATAAGTATAAGTTTAATTAACCTTCAAATTATTGCTTGTATAATTGGGTGTTGTTGTTTTTTTTTTTTGTACTTAATTTCAGAAGAAAGTTAACTTTCAAATATATGAAAATTAGTGAAAGTGTAGTTTAATCTTTAAAATACTTATAAATTATAACAAAATAAATAGTACAGTAAAGCATTTTTTTATAATTAACATTGAAAATAAAACAATAATTACATCAATTGGAAAGGCAGTTAAAAATTAAAAAATGGAAAAAATGACATTGAGAATTAAAAAAAAAAAAAATGCAGTAGGTTTAGGGTCCGGAATAAATTCTGCTTGCCTCTGTCAGGAAAACGTGAAGGCGCTATGCTTTTGGGATTGCTTTTTTTTTTTTAAACAAATAGAAAACGAGCAATATACTGCTTTTAAGCAGTTCAGAAAAAAAATACACGCAATATATTTGAAGGTTAATTAAACTACAATATATTTTTTATTTTCATATATTTGGAAAGATAACTTTAAAAAATTCTATATTTTCATATATTTGAAAGTTAACTTTCCTCGGAAAAAATTAAGTAAAATTATCACTTTTCATATTTTTGAAAATTATAAAAAATGGAAAAAAAAAACCCACAAATACACGCAACTTTCTACTGAAATTGAGTACCGGAAAAAAAATCGCGCAATTTCAGTAAAGGAAGTAAATGGGCCGAAATTTGTTTCCTACGCAGAAAGTATTTCAGCACTGAATAACACATGAAAATGGTGGTAGTGGGTGACAAAAAGAGCGAGATGAAGTTCGATTTTTTTCTGGTTGTTAAGGTCAAATTTCAAAAAGTACGTTTCTTTAAGAAGTAATTGTTGATTTCAGTTCAGCATATACATTTGCACGGAATTAAGGCTATTTTAGAAAAATAGCAAGGGATAAAAGCCTTCGGGACCTTAACGAAAATTTAACCATTTTTTTTTTTTTCTTAATTTGTTTATAAAATATCTGGATGACCCCCACCCACCAAAATAAAATAAAAAAAGAAATTATACACAAGTCCTGAAAATTCCTTTCGATTTTTGAGCCAGATAATTCCCTGATTTTTGGCTAATATTTTTTTACAACTAGGAATCGATTTATTACGGGAAATGGAAAAAATATCCATTTTTTTGTGGCACCTGTGAACTAATTTAAAAGCTGTCCTTTTTATTTTTTCAATACGCAGGTAAATATTTTTTACTTCAAAATATTAAACTTGAAACAAAACAGAATTGAAAACCTCACAATCTGGCAAATTTATTTAAGTCTTTTTTTTTTTAATTTTTATGAAGTTCACTATTTTGCAAAACTTCACTATTTCTTAAACTTTAAGCTTTCACATAAAATTAACGAGCTATTTCAATAAATTAATTTATCTTTTTAATTTTTGTTGCTCATTACTGCAAGTGGCGGCTACTGCAGATTATTTTTTATTTCCTTTATTGCATGCAGATATGCATAATTTTTATTTTATTTTACTTTTTTTTTCTATCTAACTTTTGTACCCGCTATAAAGGCTTGTGACAAAAGAACAGTTTTTCTCCGGACACCGTTATACATTCTCTTTTTGTTCTTTGAGAATTAACGTAAAAAACAATATTAGATTTAATGATTTAGATAATTTTATATTTCATTGTAAAAGTTTAAAACCAACTACAATGCAATGTAAAGAAATAATACATCAATGTCAGTCAGTCTGTTCATTTCAAAATTCTAATCACCTGAAGAAAATTGGAGCATAGCCGAAACGTCGCGAATAAAGATGAAAACAAAAGTCCGAACAATAAAAATGGAACACCTATCTCAAAAATATAGGCAAAAAAAAGAAATATGAAAATAAACATAAATTTATTAAAAAGTCTGTCAAACTCAAACATGAAAAGAAAATTTAAAATACATACCAATTACCAATATAGATAGATTTTTAAAAAAATGCACGAATAAATTTTTTTTATTTATTTTATTTTAAATATCGCATTGTACTGGGCTCCCACATTTAATCTTTTAAGTTTGACTTTATTTTCAAAGGTGACAAATTGTAAGAAGCGACACTGAAAAAAAAAAAAAATTAAAGGAGAAAGAATTTGAAAAATTCCTCAAAAAATGCTCATTCCCTGTCTTTCAGAGGAAAGCAAATGACACTAAACCTGTTCTTTGTTTTCTTTAAAGTTCGACAGCACAGAACTGTTTAAACTTTAAACAGTTCTGTGCTGCCGAAATGCAAAAAAACATTTTTAAATGTCAAGTGGATATTTACTCACAAAGTGTCAACAGCACGGTTTTTCCCATGACACCGCTTTTCTAACTGTATATTCATGTTTTGTTTTTAAAAGCAATGAATTGGAGCCTTGAACATATGATGGAAATGAATTCATGCATTTTCTTTGTTCTTGCTTGAGAATTGACAACAAAAATAATAAAAATTATTTATTAAATTGTTTACGCTATACTGTTTAATTTATTGTTGGTAAAAAACATTGGCAAATTATTGCCAATTGATTCTAACAAAATGGCAAATGGTTTAAAAAAGTTTATAGTTGGTTCGCATACTTCACAACATATTTTAATAGTTTTAGTCGTAAATATTTATAAATTTATTAATAAAACATTGTTTTCAGATTTATTTCTTTATAAATTGATAGATTATAGATATTGCTTACAAAAAATGTATTGTAAACTTTACTCTTCACTTTATCAAGGCAAATGCAAGGATTTTTGTTTTGTTTTGTAAAAAATATTTACGAAAGCAAAAATGTTGTTTATTAAAAATTTTTAAATTTAAGAATTCTCATAAATATTCGTCAGTCTATGCACACTATATTGATTGTGAAGTGACAATGACAATTCAATGTCTAAATGAAAGTGAGTAACTGAGTTTTCTTATTTTTTAGAATCTTGCAAACATTATTCTTTTAAATAAACAATAAGTAAAATATTTTTTTTGTAAATTCTCAAGAACAAAAAGTGTATAAATTCACTTTCAGGTTTCATTACAGTTCTGTTCATCACTTTTTATAAAAACAAACGTTGCTGAGGAATAAAGTTAGTTAAAAAAAAATAATCAAGGGAAAAATCGTCCTTTTGACACACCGTTTCTTGGGGTGATTTTTTTTTAAAGATATATTTTCATATCTGAATTTACACGCACAAACATGTGCCAATTATTTAATCTCTATAAACTGCAATCTTTTGTACTTAGAAGAATAACTAAATCTTTAAAACATGTTATCTAATTCTTCTTTGTATTGGTTCTTTTTGTAAACAAGTACTTCAGAAAATATTGCCTTCGCTTTAAACTTTCAGCAATCTTATTTGGACCCCATTCTCTTGCCATTTTTATTCATACATCAGTGTTAAAACCACAGTTAACTAATCATCAGTCAATAGTAAAAAAAAAAAATATGGTATCTAATCACATCAACTCTCAACTTGATATCTATTCTGATTAAACATTCCTGTTTTGGTAGTAAGTTTGATCAAATTTAGATGAAATTGGTGGCTGATCTCAAAAATTACCTATTTAGTCATTTGTTAACTGGAGCCAAGAATGGCTTGTTGATTTTAATGCCTCTAAAACAAAACTGCTCTCTGTTAACCATCTGAGAGACCCCTTTCTATTTTCCATCAGCATGGCTGATGCTAACCTCTAGGAAAGTGACTCATTGTATCAAACAGTTTCAGCTAACATAAAGTGGAAAGACTATATTGAATCCATTGCTAGGTCAGCTGCTAAGAAAGTCATGCAAGGCAATTTTTCTCTTCAGAATCTAATATAGTTATAAGGTCTACCCTTTGTCCTTACCTCGAATATTGCTGTCACATATGGTCCAGTGCTCCTACTATATAGTTAGAGATTCTTGATAAAATCCAAAGAAGAATCAGAAATATTATTGGTTCTGACCTGTCATCTCATCTTCAGTCACTTTCTCATTGTTGTAAAGTTGCTTCCCTGTGCTTTTTCTATGAATATTCTCATGGCAATTGTTTAGATGAGTTCTTTATGATACTTACACTTTATGAATTTAAGCACAGTACGAGATTAGCAGGTAGCTCTAAGCGTTTTACAGTTGAAATGTCTAGATGTAACCATAAATTCTATGCTAACAGTTTTTCTTCTTTTTGGAACCCTCTTCTGGCTTCTTGCTTTCCTCTCCAAAGATTTAAATGCAATATCAATCATTATCTATTGTCTGTTTACTTTTCTAGTGTTCTTGCTCCTCAAAAATGCTTTTGTTTTCTAATTCTTTCATAACCAGATCCTCTTATGTTTTGGTGGCTTTGTTGCCTTGCTTGGCGGGGGGGGGGGTGATTAAAAAATTATTTTACTCAACAGATACTTATTTTTCAACATAACTCATTCCATGTCAATACAAGTAATATAGTATTGAATATTAATCACATAGATTGAACATTATGCAGTATAAATTTCAGATCAAAATTCTCATCCTGAGTATGATGATAAACTATGTCTGGCAGCAAGTCATCAGATTGGGTTGTTTTTGAGGAGTATGGAACCATTACTTAATTGCTTCTGTTCCCTGGTTCTACATAAATCAGTGATAGCACCTGGTAGTCCCAACTATTGGCAAATAGTAAGCCCCCTCCCCAAACTGGAGTCAAAACATAAAAATAAATTAGAAAAAATTACCAGTAATACATTTTCATAGTAAATAAAAAAAATTACCATTCTTAGAAAAAAACAAAAAAAAAACAAAGCTCATAAGAAAATAACATTTTTGCATTAAATGGCCCATGAGGTGTTGATATGCTGTTAACAAAACAAATCAAAATTCAAGTATGTTTTTTGGTTTACAGACTAATTGAGCCATCTTAATATAAAAAAAATTTTAAAAATAAAAACTTTGACAAAGTAGTGTCATGAATGGAGAAGGTTGTAATGACCCATTCTTTGTACAGACTGGACTCCATTTTTTTTTTTTTTTTTTTTTTGTGAATATATTTGTAACTGATTGACACCAGAAATGACTTCTAACTTGGTTACTTCAACTCTATCACTTGTCTTCCTCTATGCATCACTGACAGTAGACGGTGGACATGAAAGCAGATGTTTGATACGTTTTGGAACATTTCCCAGGTGACATGTTCTTGAGTTTAGTCTGAAAGTAGATAGTTGCAGAATTTCACAACTGGTCTAATGTTGTCCTAACTCCAAGGATTTTCCAGGTTATGATCTTTTGAAGTTAATCAAAATTCACACCTGTTTAATTGTTTACTTTCAGATGATCAGTACCGGAATAATTGCTTTTTCAGCTTCTTTCTGTGAGGAAAGCCACTGGAATCTTGTTGAAATGAATGTTATAAGTATAGGGTTATGGGAAATGCTTAATTTCCCCAACACTATATTTTTTAGGCACACAAATGAATGACGAAACTTCCTTTTAGAACAACAACAAAGAATGGTTTATTATATAGTAAACGTACAAGATTGATAGTATGTAAGTGTCCATGGTGAAGCTAGCAGCAGTGTCTTCAGCGAAAGTATTCCATGGGGAATCAGTGGTAGCGATGTGAGAGAGACGTCCGTTACTCCCGCTGGCTCATGGCTCTCTGCCTTTCGTCCGTTCTACCAAAATGGACTAGGAAAAATAGTTCTAGAGAGGAATCAATGCGCTCCGCCCGTTGATTGGTCAGTGAGTGACCGAATCTCCCGTCGGGGGCACTGATTCGCGAAAGGAAATAGATCTGCGGCTGCTACATCACCCCCTGCTTAGGCGGAAAGCCGACAGAGAAAAAGATAGCGGCCATAAAACAAAGAAGGGTACAATTTATATATAAACAGTTTTACATAGCTTTTTGGGCCAATGTACTCGTCGACCACTGCGTGTGGTGGTGACATCGTTGTCTGTTGGCATCGTATTTTTTTCCACGGGTGTAAAGATATGTTCATGTATGTAAGTAGGGGGAATATGTGGCTCTTGTGTGTTTGTGTTAAGAAAGGCTCTTTTCACCCTGTCAATAGATACAGTTTCTTTTTTGCCACTAATGTCAAGAGTGAGAAGTTTGTCAGTGCGTGAAAGCACGCGGTAAGGGCCAGTGTAAGGTGAAGTGAGAGGGGCTTTGACAGCGTCCCTTCTTAGAAAAACGTGAGTCCATGAAGAAATATCTTTTGGGACTGATGATTTGATGGTCTGTTCCCTAGGGTGCATTGGTGGGAGATTACCAAAATAAGATTGCAGTCTGTTTATATACAAGGCAGGATCTGTTCCTGTTAAATCTATAGGGTTCAACATCTGACCTGGTAATGTTAGAGGTACTCCATAGACAAGTTCTGCTGGAGAGTATCCTAGGTCCTCTTTGATAGCTGCACGTCAGCCAAGAAGGACAACAGGTACATATTCGCTCCATCGCTGTTGGTCAGGATAAGCACGTAATGCGGCCTTTAATTGGCGATGAAAGCATTCTATCATCCCGTTAGAAGCAGGGTGATAACTCGTAGTTCAAATTCGATTGATCCCTAAAATTCTGGAAAGTTCCTGGAATAGGTGGGATTCAAATTGTCTGCCACGGTCAGTGGTAATTGTTGTAGGAACTCCGTAACGCGTTATCCAGCCTGATATAAGGGCTTGCGCTACGGATTCAGCTGAAATGTCCTTTAGGGGAATAGCTTCGGGCCACCGTGTAAAGCGATCTATACAGGTCAGGAGGTAAGTTAATCCCTGACTGACCGGCCATGGTCCAACCAGATCAATATGGACATGGCTGAACCGAGTGTCTGGGGTGCTGAATGTCCCGAGGGGTGCACGGATATGTTTGTGCACCTTTGATTTTTGGCAGGATACGCAAGAACGTGTCCAGGCAGTGATATCACGCCTCATGTTTGGCCAGAAAAATCTAGCTGCAATGAGCTTCACTGTGGCTTTGGGTCCGGGGTGTGCCAATTGGTGTAGTGTGTCAAAAACAACCCTACGATGTGTCATCGGAACAAAAGGTCGAGGTGCGTCTGTTGAGGTGTCACAGATGATCTGTGTATCTGCAGTAGGCACTGGTAAGTATGCGAACTTGCAAGTTGCAAATTCAGGTGATGATAGATCAAAGATGTCCAGGTGTGGTTGGTCAAAGGCCATCTGTTGTAAGTCGATATCTGAAGGTGAGAACAGTGAATTAATGGGAAGGCGAGACAAGGCGTCTGCCGCAGCATTCTGTTCACCAGAGATATGTCGGATATCGTTTGTAAATTGCGAAACAAAATCCAAGTGGCGAGTTTCGTGAGGAGAATATCTGTTCGGCTTTGAGCGCAGGGCGAAAGTAAGCGGACGGTGATCGGTGTAGATCACAAATTGTCTGCCCTCTAGTGAATGCTGAAAGTGTTTCACTGCGAGGTACATTGCCAGGAGTTCACGGCCAAACGTGCTGTAACGTTGTTCTGCCGGTTTCAGCTGTCTCGAAAAATAAGTGAGAGGTTGTAGCTGTTGTTGGTGTTGCTGTTGCAAAACTGCACCTACAGCTGTGCCCGATGCATCAACGACCAATGAAAACTGGGAGTCGGGTACAGGATGTGCAAGTAGCGATGTTGTCGCTAATTTCTTCTTCACTTCGTTAAAGGCTTTTAGCTGTATGCCATTCAACGAAATCTGCTCATTTTTCTTTTTCCTGTTACATAACATGTCAGACAAAGGAGACAGGAGATCCGCACAATGTGGGATGAAACGTCTGTAATAGTTAAGCAGACCGAGAAAGTGCCTCAGTTGGCGAAGTGAAGTGGGTGGTTGGAGGTCTTTTAGAGCCTTCACTTTTTCAGGTAAGGGAGATATCCCTTCGGGGCTTATAATGTGTCCCAAGAAAGTTAGCGACGAAGCACCGAAAACACATTTACCAGGGTTAATCCTCACCTGGTACTTTTGAAACCGTTCGAACAGTAGGCGGAGGTGAGTAACATGGTCCTCAGGTGAGGCACTTGCTACGAGGATGTCATCTATATAATTATAGACGAAGTCCAAATCACGCACTACTTCGTCCATGAAGCGTTGGAAGGTACTAGCCGCGTTTCGCAAACCAAAAGGCATAGTTAAAAATTCAAACGCTCCAAATGGAGTAGTTACTGCAGTTTTTGGTATGTCGTCTGGGTTCACTGGTATCTGATGGTAAGCCTTAACGAGGTCTAGTTTGGAGAAGGTCTTACAACCATGCAGGGATGAAGCGAAGTCTTGTATATGTGGGATTGGGTAACGAACAGGTACCGTAATGGCATTTAGTCGTCGATAGTCCCCAGTCGGACGCCAATCTCCAGAATGCTTTGGAACCATATGCAAAGGGGAAGCCCATGGACTGGACGAGGGGCGTATAATTCCCAGCTGCAGCATATGGTTAAATTCTGCCTTCGCCGCCTTTAGTTTATCAGCAGGGAGGCGGCGAGGGCGTGAGAACACCGGAGCGCCCGTGGTCTCGATGTGGTGTTTTGTAGAGTGAGTTGATTTGCTCACAACGAAATTTAAGTTAGTTAACTCTGGGTAAGAGCGTAGTAATGTTTGGTATGGGTCGTCAGTGGCGGCAATGAAAAATACCGGGCTGATAGGTGAGATATTTGCCTTAAAACCCATGACGGAAAGTTCTGTATTGCCGTCAATAAGTCGTCGCTTGCGCATATCCACTAAAAGGTTGAAGTGGTGCAGAAAGTCCGAGCCTAGAATGGGGTATGGTAAATCAGCTACAGTAAAAATCCATGTAAAGTCTCTCCGTAATTCCAAGTCCAGAGAACGAGAAATTTGACCGTACGTGGGAATAGGGGAGTGATTTACCGCTTGCAGTGTGATAGGCGACAGTGGCAGCTTCTCAGTGAGGAGTTTCAGTGGCCAGATACTGCAAGCTGCTCCTGTGTCAACCAAACAACGTGCTTGGGACCTGGAGTCAGTGATAAAATAGGCACGGTTGTTACATAAATCTTGTGGAGAGTGTGCCGTGCTCAGCTCTCCAGATTTAAGTTTCCCTGGTTTGAAAAGGAGCAGGGCATTTTGCACCTCCGAGCCTTAGCGCCAAAACAACTGTGATAATAGCATAGTCCTGGCTTGCTTGAATGGCGGCGGTGGTGTGGGGATGGCGAACGACTTTTATGTCAACGTCTAGGCTGTTGTGAATTAAGTACGGTTAATTTACTTACTTCATTGGTAAGCTGCACTATTGCTTTGAGTATCGCCACTTGTGTGGCACCTTCGCTTGTGTTCCCAGCAGCAGAGAGGGTAGAGACTTCAGCCTTTGGCTGAGGAATGGACGCGGTAATAGGCCCCTTGGTGAATTCCATCACTTTATCTGCAGAGGACGCTATTACGTCTACAGAGCTTTTCTCTACCATGGTTGCCAGAATTGCCTTTACTTGAGGGGGCAATCTTAAGAAGAAAAGTTGCTTTATAAAGGCACTATCAGCAGGGACATCTTCTGCCAGCTCTCTCATTCTGCGGAGCAATTCGCTTGGCATGCAGTCTCCCAACAGCTCGTTATTAACTAAAGTTTGGAACCGCTTTTCCGCTAATAGCGACGTCCGGAGCAGAACTTCCCGCTTAATACTGTCATAAGTAGCATTAAGGGGGGTGTCAGTTATCAAATCTTTGACAACTGGTGTCAATGACGCGGGAAATGCACTAAATAAAATAGGCAATTGCCACTGCTCCACGACGTTGTTCGCTACAAAATATGACTCGAGTTGGGCAAACCAAACTCGAACGTCGCCAGCGAAAGCAGGTAAAGTAGTCGCCATTTTCTTTTTAATTTATAGCGTGACAACAGACCACCAAAAAAAAATATCAAAGAAACACGTCTCAATGAGAAAGAAACGAAAGGGAAAACATTTCAAAAGACACAAGAAAATAGTGGTATTCGTGTTAAACGAGAGAAAGGTGCTGCTTTAAGGTTCCTTAGTAAGGGAGATAACTGTCAGTTTCAAGGCCTGTCTAAAAACAAAAGTTGGAATTAAAGATGGCGTCGCCCAATCACCATTTAGGCGGGAAAGTTAAATGTTAAGGAAGGAGGCGCTCTATTAGCTTTAACTTTCGAAAAAAATAAAATGTAAAAGTGTATTACTCACTTGTTTTTTTTTTTTTCTTTCTTTTTGTTATTGCAATAAAAAATTTTTTTTTTTTTGTTATTGCAATAAAAATATATTTTTTGTACCACGTGGTCAGTCGGAAAGTTTTTGGGGTTTTTGTTGTGAAGGCACGTGTTCAAAAAAATGTTATTTGAGTAAAGGGAGAATCTTTTATCTTCCTATTTGACCACTTGGGAATGGGCGTCGGTATGTCTAGCAAAACGAAAGATGATATCTCTGTTTAGAAAGATTGTTTTACTGAGGGCAAAAATTTTTGCCAATGTCTTCTCAGCCGACGAATGAATTTAACGCACACGTGTGTCACAAACAAAATTCGTGGGTGGTTGTATTTTTTTTTTTTTTTAGGTTCTTTGAGTCAGGAAGCTTTTTCTCTCTCTCCTTTTAACTTTGCTTGTTCTGTTGTCCGAAAATGGAGGCCGAGTTTCGTGTTGTTATTTTTTTAAAAATTTGTTTAGCAATCCTAAGGTGCCATTCGGGGTCACCATTTTATAGGAGTTATGGGAAATGCTTAATTTCCCCTACACTATATTTTTTTTGGCACACAAATGAATGACGAAACTTCCTTTTAGAACAACAAAGAATGGTTTATTATATAGTAAACGTACAAGATTGATAGTATGTAAGTGTCCATGGTGAAGCTAGCAGCAGCGTCTTCAGCGAAAGTATTCCATGGGGAATCAGTGGTAGTGATGTGAGAGAGACGTCCGTTACTCCCGCTGGCTCATGGCTCTCTGCCTTTCGTCCGTTCTACCAAAATGGACTAGGAAAAATAGTTCTAGAGAGGAATCAATGCACTACGCCCGTTGATTGGTCAGTGAGTGACCGAATCTCCCGTCGGGGGCACTGATTCGCGAAAGGAAATAGATCTGCGGCTGTTACATAAGTGACAGCCAGATTTAACTTGATAATTGTTTTAAAAAATTACAAGTGGAATTTAGGAGCCTAGAACACAAAATGGTTTTGCTACATTTTGTTACTTTTTTTCGTCTCTGACTCCCTCCTCCAAAATTTCAAATAATGCTAACAAAAAATACCACAGACAAAATTTTCTTTTTAGCATAAGTTCTTAAATATCAATGTAATTTAAATCTGCAATATGTTAACAAAAAAAAAACATCAGTCTGGAAGATACTTGATGTACTTCTAAACATTACCTGTTTCATGATTAAAAAAAAAACAAAAAAAACCTCATGCCAGGCACGAAATAAGTTTTTTATATAATTTTCAATGTATTTAGTAAATGATCTAGACTTCTATTCCAATGTTCTTTTGGGTGCTGAAACCATGTTTGGCATTGTCCCAAAAAAAGTTTAAATGGATTAAATGTCAATTTTAAGCTCTTGGGGATGGAGGTAGTGGGATTTGGCTCTCTACTGTATAGATTAAACTTTCTGGATCTAAACTCTTAGTTTTTAACTAGAAATGTGAAAATTTTCTTTTATCTTCCTCATGAGTACAAGTAACATTAATACAATTTTATAATTGAACTGAAAATCATTCAGGAGGCTCAAAAGCCACAAATGTCCACTTGGTTTTGTTGTGCAAGCCTACTGTGCATGAAGGAACATGGCATTTTAAAAGAAGAAAGGCAACAAAAGAACAATCTGATTGTACTTGGCTTTTTCAGGCGTAAAATGAAATAATTATTGATGTGAGTATTTGTGTTAGAGCTGATGCTATTTTATGTTCATAAATAATCTCAATAATTTCAAGCTAGTCACATTGACATTATACCATTTTTTAAATTTTTTTTCATGAATTAATATGAATTTAAATTTGTATTTATTGCTCTTGACATGAAGTAATTTTCCTTCAGTTTTATTTTAGTAATATTTTTAAATGAAAATATTGGGAAAAATTCAAGCAGTAGAGAAACAGTTTTGAACATTTAAATACTTTTTTTTTTCTGAAAAGATAAAATTTCAGCTTCATATATGGTTTTCTTTGATTTTTATTTAATAAAACAAATTGAAACAAAATTCATTTTAGCATTAGTGTAAAATTAAATACATTGGCCAAGTTTTTTTTTTCCTTTCAAATTAGAGAACAGATGACAAGACAACATCAGGTAACTTTTTTCTTTGTTGAAAGAATGTTTTGAAAGTATTTGTCAAGTTATGATTGTTTGAATTTAATCAAAATTTGCACACATTTAGTTATTTACTTTTTGTGAGAAAAGCTATTGGAATCTTGTTGAAATGAATGTTATAAATGGCAGCTAGGTTTGACTTGACAGTTGTTTTAAAAAATGACATCAGTTGAAATTTAGGAGCCTAGAACACAATGGTTTTGCTACATTTTGTTTGTTTTTTAGTCTCTGACTCCCTCCCCCAAAACTTCAGATAATGCTAACGAAAAACACTGCAAACAAAATCTTCTTTTTAGCATAAGTTCTTAAATATCAATGTAATTTAAATCTGCAATATGTCAAAAAAAAAAAAAATTACTCTGTCAGGAAGATACTTAACATACTTTTGATCATTACCTGTTTTTGCTACCCTATCCTAGGCACCAAATAAGTTTTTTTTATATAATTTTCAATGGATTTAGTTGATGACCATGATCTAGACTTCTAATCCAATGTTCTTTTGGGTGCTGAAACCATATTTGGCATTTTCGGAATATTCCCAAGTGATATATGCAGCATCTAGTCTGCAAGACAGTCTCAAGAACTATTCTAACTTTATCTTTGTCAAGTTATGATTGTTTGAATTTAATCAAAATTTGCACACATTTAGTTATTTACTTTTCATTAGAAAAGCTATTGAAATCTTGTTGAAATGAATGTTATAAGCGGCAGCCAGGTTTAACTTGATAAATGTTAAAAAAAATATCTGTATCAAATGGTACCCTTCAACACAGAATTCAGTCAAATTAACACAATTTTCTTTCATCATATTCTGTCTGCAACTTAAAAATAATGCAAACAAAAAAATGAGCTCCATCCCCCAGATTTTATTTTCTCTTGTTTAGTGTAAGTTCACAAATATCAAAACAATTTACACCTGAAAAATGTAACAAAACTGTTCCTGGGAAGATACTGACAATGTACTCAGTTCCTTTCATACGTTAAACTGATCATTAACTTTTGGCGACATGTAATACCATGTACCAAATATCAGTTTTTGACATAACTTTCCTTGTATTTTCTAGATAATCAAGAACTAGACCTCTGTTCCAATAATCTTGTTTTTATTTTTTATTTTTTTGAAGGTGGTGGGTGCTGAATCCATTTTCAGCACTGAAGTTAATATCCTGCCAACTGACATCCCAAAGAAATTATCTCTCGGCAAAATTCATAAAAGGGTCTGTAATGTCATCAATGCTGACCTGGCATCTTGATTTCAGTCACTTTTTTACCTGAGTTGTATTTTTTTGTAAATTAGCTGCCATCCAATCTGCCTTGCTATTTTATTCATAACTTTGAGCAAGAAGAGAGAAATTTATGACTTTTCCAAAGTCAGTAGTGCAAAACAGCTTTGGTTACAATTTGAATTGTTTGCTAATTCCACCTTCCATATCAATAACTGTTATGCTACCTGTTATAGTGGAATATCCTGCCATCCCCGAGAATAGAATGCTCTACTTTATAAAGACGGTAACAAGCGGTACGAAGATGGAAAAAGGTCTTAGGCAAAGGCATTCACAATTTGATAGTCGATTCCGCTCCAACCCATGGCTTACCTATATGTGTATTATTGTTAATTGTACCTTAGTACAATAAATCTATTTCTTATTCCTGGTGTGGAGTTCCATTCTTCAACTGATCTATTTATACTGTATTCCTTTTCAGAATATATCACGACCCAACTTAGTTTAGTTAAAATTTATAATAAAAAACATTAACTAAATTTGGTTTTAAAAAAATCGTATGAATTCATGTCATCTCCAAAGTGAAAAACCAAATTGTATAAGTTAGTAAAAGCTAATTGAATTTAATTTTATCTTTTCAGGAAATAAAGAAAATTTTAACTGGAGAAAAAAAAAATATCAGCAAAGTGTCATTAACTGTTAAAACATTTGGAGAAGCAAAATAGCGTGATACCAAACATATAATTTTACCAGTTTTCAAATAAATATGAATGGTGACAATACGATCCAAGTTAACAATATGGAAGTTGCTGATAAGGTACCCTCAGCACCTCATTTTATTCATGCAATAGCACCTGTCGTTGCTATTGTGCCAACTGGAGCCACTACCTGCCTAATTCGACAACAACCCCTTCAAATCCAAACTCCTATTATACATACGGATGTTAAGATGTTCAGCCAGATCATAAATGGAACCCCCAACTTCAGTGAACCTGCTGTTCAGCCCCAACCAGCAGAAACATCAAATGACCAGCATGTACCTCCTACAGGTAGTTACGTGCCCAATGGAGCTTGCAGTACAGATGTGGGGGACTTATGCAACTGTGATGTTGGATGCTGTAGCAGTTGCACGAGTAACGATGTGGCAAGCAGTGGGGAAAACAACTGTAGCAAAAACCTAGAGAACAAACCCTATCGGTGTGATTTCTGCTCAAAACAGTTTACCCGTCGAGATACTCTACAGATCCACCGGAGGGTCCACACTGGGGAACGCCCATTTCAGTGTGACCTATGCTCCAAAACATTTGCACAACGTGATAAGCTTCAAATTCATCGACGTATCCACACTGGAGAGAAGCCCTACCAGTGCAATGTGTGTCAGAAGACATTTGCCCGGCGTGATACTCTGAAGATCCACACAAGGACACATACAGGTGAGCGCCCATTTTATTGTGATGTCTGTTCTAGGGGCTTTGCACAACGTGATCAACTGCATGTGCATAAGCGGACACATACAGGGGAGAAGCCATTTCATTGTGATATTTGCATTCAGCGTTTTGCTCGACGTGACACACTTCAGATTCACCGGAGAATTCATACTGGAGAAAAGCCATTCAGTTGCGAAGTGTGTGGAAAGGTATTCGCACAGACAGGAAAGTTGCAACGTCATCGGCGAACACACAAGACTAATCAGGGTGGGATGAAAACAGTATTGTGTCTTAAATCTGAAACAACCTCATCCCAGAATGAAACTGTTGCTCTCAAAGAAGAGCTTGTAATAAATGATTCACTCTCCAAAATAGATAGTCCAAACTCTTCAAAGAAAATCGATGTCCAAGTTTACACATCGACAAAGGAGTATTCGACTGTGAATAGCCATGTTTGGCAAAGTTTAAACTCTACAGCTATAACAAACTCTTGATTTATTTATTTATTTTTTTATTATTACTTTTTTTTTAATTGTTTTTATTTTTTTTTTCATATTGTCAGTTATACAAAAAAAAAAAACATTGTCCATTGTTGGTACACCTTTCTTTTTAAATAACTTTTAAAAAACAAGTTCTATACTAGCAAGTTTAAATTGCATTAGTAAAACAACGGTTTCAATTGTATTTATTTTGATTAGTCTTTTATTTACAATAATGTAAAAATTTTTATTGCTATAAAAATCAAACCAAAACTTATAAAATTAATATTGTGACAAAAACTAGTTCATGAGTTCATTTTTTTTTTTTTTTTTTTTTTTTAACTCTTAATCTGATGAGGAATCCCATGGTTACCAGAAGCATTTTTTGTCATTTTAGAATCGTACTTCTACTACATACAATGTGTCAGCATATGTATGTATGTGAAGATGCAGTTTACTTACAAATACAAGAGTCCCATTTGAATCAGTAGCAATAAAATAAGTGGATTATTTTTTGTTCTTATCATCAGATCTCCAACTGCTTCAATTTTGTGGGGGGTGAGGAAACCAACTTTGATTCTTCTTCCTCATGATCTTTTCGGTTGGCTTTTGGATAGTTTAACAGCAGCCATCTTCTTTTCAAGCTCTTGACCACCAACCAAAGACCACTGAATGGGGGTGTGGGTCACCATCAATCCGTACACTAGGCCCTCAAGTTTTGAATTCAGTTATCTTTCTCTTAGACCATTTGTCACTCAAGGTTATAAGGATCTAATCGATCCTGCTATTTAACCCATAGCTGGAGGGAGAAGAGAAAGATTAATACCTTTGCCAAGGGTATTTACGTGGAAGTGAAATTCACCTGGAATTCAAACTCAGCTCTCCAATTTCTCATTCCAAGCCACTCCAACAATGGATTCATACCTTGCCAGGGGTATTAGCACGTGAGTGAACGTAATGAATCTAACTGGAATTCAAACTCTGCTCACTGATTCCTGAATCCGAGTCACAACTCCACCGTGACTCCAGGTTTCCAGCTATGGGCGCTCGGTAGAAGGCAGCAGACCTTTTAGCGTGTACATTATCATTATACATGCTCAATAGCCAGAGTGCTCTAATTCATTACAGAATGAGCAATGCGTACATGCCAGAGTAGCTACTGTTTATCAAAGTCTACCATTCTTCCAGTGTGCTCAATCAGGGTATGAAAGTGTAAATAGTCATATATATAAAATGTTTAGTCTTCCTGTTGCCAATAGCATTAAAAATTTTTTTTCCTAAGAAAAAAATACATTTTTGAATACAAAACTAGAAGGCATCTAAAATAATAATAATAATAATAAAAAGTTTTTTCATCAAAATCTGACTAATGGTGTAAATAATGGTATAACCCAGTGGGTGGTGGCCGTAGTTTGCTCAGAATTGTTAATTGGAGAGTCAAGTTCCAATTCCAGTTGGGTTCGTTGTATTATGTGCAAATACCCTTGGGAAAGGTATAAATCCAGCTCTTCTTCACCCTCCCAGTTTTGAGTCCATCATCAAATCATTATCTCCAAAATAGATGCTTACAATCTAAAAATATTTTCTGGCTTTAAATAACCTGCAAATTTGAATGAATCAATAAAAAACGAAAAAAGATTCTGACAATCTAAAAATATTTTCTAAAAAAATGTTGATAAGCCATAAATCAATCAGTTAAAAATTCTATTCTCAGGCCTTCTTTAGCGTCCTGGATATGACGGTAAACTGCATCTGGCAGCAAGGCCTTTCATTGAGAGGTTGTGAGGAGCATGGAACCACCTCTTAATTGCTGTTGTTCCCAGATCCACTCTGACTCAGAGTGGTAGCACCTGTTAGGATCCCAGCTGTGGGCAAATAGTTAACCCCCAAACTGGGGTCAAAACAGTATGAAAGTATAAAAATGGTCTTTTTTAGAAAAATATACATTTTTGAAGGAAAATATTATTACAAGCAATACATTTTTGAATACAAAACTAGAAGGCATCTTCTAAAATAATAAAAAAAAAATTTTTCTTCAAAATCTGACTAAATCAACCTTCTCACTATAACTGAAGATTAAAAATATACCTTAAAACCCTACCTTTTTTGGCATTAAATAACCCACAGTGGTTGATATGCTGTTCAACAAAACTCAAACTCCAGCCTTTTTTAAGTTTTTTTTTTTTTTTTTTTAATGAACAGATATACCCTAGGGAACAAAATTAAAAAAAAAAAAATTTTTAAAATCCATTTGCCTTTAGTTTCAATTTTTCACTGAAGACAGGAAAATAGTTTGACCAAAACATTGTGATAAAAACAAAAAAGTAAGATCAGTAACTGAAGCAACTCTTAAAATGATAATGACTCATCTGAAAATTAGATGGTTTTGGAAATATGGTATAACTGCTTTTAAACTGATGTGCTATACTAGATAGCCTGTCTTTGACTTAGAAGGAAATTTATCAGATACCAGTTTTAAAATTTTTACTTTCTGTTTGGAAAAATGAGCATGAGAAGCCAAGATGTCTAAAGCAAAATACAAAAGTTTATTCTGATCGATATCAGTTTAATGATTTAAGGAAAGTCAAAGCTGACAGATAAGAAATAAAGATAAACTATTCCATGTTTTTTGATGCCTCTAGTCGTTTCCTTTCTTCTTTGCAGCAAGTGGTACACAAAGACGCATTGGTATGACTAAAGAATCATTTCCAAAGCTACTGAGAGACAGGAAAATCTCTTTGGAAACAAAGAAAAAAAAGTGATATCTGTCCTTCTGTATGGCAGCAAATGTTAGACAATCTCTTCAATGATGAAGGAAAGGCCCGAGTCAAACAAAAAATGTGGTTCAACAGAAATATGCTATATATATATATATATATATATATATATATATATATATATATATAAAAAATGTTTAGTCTTCCTGTTGCCAGTAGCATTAAATTTTTTTTTTCCTAAGAACTTACAGTAACCTTTTATATTGAAGGGGGTTTATAATGCTGGTGCATCCATTAGCAAAGAACAAAATATATATAAATCACCTAATGAGCCAGATGGACCTACTTAGGTTTCACCGAAATGAATTGTCAGGGAAAGCTTTTCTCTGACGATCCGTTTGGTCACCTAGGTAGGTCTGTCTGGGTCATTATGTGATTTATTTATTTTGCTCTACCTCTGTATTGATCGCTTTCTTTTAGTTGATGACCCGTCTCATGTCGGGGTTTTTTTCTTTGGGCTTTGTGCTGATCTTGGTCCGAACTCTTTTGACTGCTGCTGATGTACTTTCCGCCCCCCAACCATTTTTCCTTCTTTTGATAGTTTTTGAGGAAGGTTTTTTGACACGAGTATTTTTACAATCCCAATATATTTATATGGTAAATGGTCGCAAACAACAGTATTCATAATATATCTTTATGTTGATTGATGATGGTGCTAATATAGTAAAACTTTAAAAAAGAAATCTGTGATCATCGAATAGGAGAGCATAGGAAAAATTATAACGCACTTTTGTAGTTGAAAGCATTTTGTTTTATATAGAATTGGTTGGAAAGTGAGAAAGTTTGACCACAATTTTTGGTCAGGTTTAACAAATACACCTTCAAAGAAAAGAAAGAATAGTATGGCAGGCTTTAATGCACTAACAGAATGGCCACATTTTGCATCAGGAGAGTGTAACCAAGGGAGATTATCAGTAGAAAATCAAAGGGAAATTAGTAAATGAAAAGATATAATATGAGTATTCAGAATAGCACATGGTAGATATAGTGTATCAAAAAGATTTTTTTTTTCTTCCTTTTAGTATATGCTCTCCTAGTAATTGTTATTGTTTAATCGTATCACCTCGAGCAAGCCGGTAATGCCACTGATGTGCAGGGGGCTACGTAATAGTGAAAAGATCAGAAAAGAGAAAGCCGGAAACCATATCCTAAACAGGGAACAAGGGATGAGCCTCTTAACTTGTTCAATAGACATGGGTGGAGTGTGAACCGGGCGATAGATCTATCTACTCCAATTGGAAAAAAAAAACCAAAGTGAGAAGATTGGAAAAGAGAAAGCCGGAAACCATATCCTAAACAGGGAACAAGGGATGAGCCTCTTAACTTGTTCAATAGACATGGGTGGAGTGTGAACCGGGCGATAGATCTATCTACTCCAATTGGAAAAAAAAAACCAAAGTGAGAAGATTGGAAAAGAGAAAGCCAGAAACCATATCCTAAACAGGGAACAAGGGATGATAAAACCCAAACACATGAAACTGGATTTATACATATTCTTTATTTCAACACAGTTTATTTAATTCTAAGCATTATTCATTTTTTCTCAGATTATTTTATGTCTGAGATTACTTTTTATTTATTTTTTTTCAATTGGTATCACTCCAAGGAAGGCAGTAAAACCACGGAGACACAAGGGGTTACAGAGTGTGGAAGAATTAGAGACAGAAGGATTAATAATGAGTGGGAAGAGTAATCAGGAGAGTAGATTGCAATTGATATTGCATTCAAATTTTTGCAGAATGAAGTTTTTAATTTTCCATGGTGGAGGCAGGTAAGTCATTTAACCATTAATACATGTCCATTGTAAAATGAGACAGTTATCAATTCAAAACCCCAAACTGAACTAAAAAATTTGATTTGTAAAATCAAAACAATTTAAAAGAAACCTTTTCTATAATTGTGATTTGAGTTCTAGATGTCTAACTGATACAAATTCAAGGTCTGAAACTCCAATTGTGGGTTAAGTGACTTACTGCACTTCTTTGAGAAACAGAATTTTTAAAAAAAATTAAATCATTAACTTTTCTAAAAAAACAAAAAACAAAAACAAATGTATGTAACATGTCTAGAAAATCTGTTGTCAGCTAAGTGATGACTGATAAAGAAATCTTTTATGATTTCTTCATAATATGGTAAATAATAAATATTGTGTTATTTGGTACACGTATTGTAAGAGGAGTGGAAGGCCCCGAAACTGTGCACATTCTCTCCTGATAACACCAAATTTAAATATAAATTTGAAAGGAACACATTAAAAAAAATTCAGTGAAGTCATATACTGTAGAGAAGCTTGGTAGAAATGTCATTGGCATGAGGAGCATTACACATTCAGCTCGCTTCAGGTGAGTTTCAATTACCGTCCCAATTTCCTTCTTCCCAAGGCAATAAACATCAGCTTGAAATGAGAAATCACAGCCGAGTTCGAATTACAATTGAATTTGTTGCATTCACCTATACACACATACCCTTGGGAAAGGTATGAATCCATCTCTTTTCCCTCCAGCTATGGGTTGAATAGTAGGACAGATTGAGTTTTATAGCCTTTGTTGGCAACCAGTCTACTGCAGAAAGAAATAGCAACATACTACAGAAAAATCTGCCTAGTCACTCATGGATCAAAAAAGACATGATTGCCCAATCATGTATAGCATTTAACTGACTGAAATATAAAATTATTCTTGTAAATAGTGTTTAACATTTTTGCTGTCAGTTCTTGATAAAAAAAAAAAAATTCAGTTTCTTGTCTATTGAACAGGTTAAGAGGCTCATCTCTTGTTCCCTGTTTAGGATGTGGTTTCCGGCTTTCTCTTTTCCAATCTTCTCACTTTGTTTTTTTTTTTCTTTTTTTTTTTTGGGGTGGGTTTTTTTTTTTTTTCAATTGGAGTAGATAGATCTATCGCCTGGTTCACACTCCACCCATGTCTATTGAACAAGTTAAGAGGCTCATCCCTTGTTCCCTGTTTAGGATATGGTTTCCGGCTTTCTCTTTTCTGATCTTTTCACTATTACGTAGCCCCCTGCACATCAGTGGCATTACTGGCTTGCTCGAGGTGATACAATTTAAAAAAAAAAAAAAAAAAAAAAAAGTGTTTGGGTTCCATTAAAATTCTAGAAATAGCTTTTTAAAATAATAATAATAATAAATCCTAATGAAGTATACAGTAATAGCAGTGTCAAGATAATAACTGTCCTTTTGGCACACTGTTTGTTTTTGCAGTTACCTTTGTTAAACTTACCAAATTTCTTTATTTCAATCATATGGTTGTATCCTTTCTTTCATGTGCTTTAACCTGAATCCCTCTGGTAATCACTTTACTAAGCAAAAACATTTGTTTTATTGCAACCAACTCTGAAGATCAAATGATAGTGTGTTTGAATATTGCAGCTGTGTTGTCATGTCCTACTATGGCAACAGCTAAAATGTCTTTGACTAAAATAAAAAAAACTAAGCTAATGTGGTTGAGGCGGGGCCATGATATACAGTGGAAGGGGAAGTAATAATAGTGAATAATGCAGAGTGTTAACAGACTTTGAGTACTTCAAAAAGATTGAAAATTTTTTATTTTTTGTTTTTATTAATGTCTGTCGACAATGTGTGTTTACTTGGCAGCTGTCCTTGAAGAATGCTTATTGGTCTCTTCATATGCATTGTTTTTTTTTTGTTTTTTTAATCATACTCCATAGAACACAGTAGAGCCCCTAAGACGCAAGGGGTTAGTGAATGTGAATGAATAAGATAAAGAGAAACATTACTAAGGAGCAAGAACAATGGAAGAGTAATCAGGAAGACAGATAATGATTGACATTGCATTTAAATTTTTGGAGATCAAAGTTAGCTAGAAAGCCTGGTGTCTGAAGAGAGATTCACAAGCAAGAAGTACAAGAAAAGAAACTGTTAGCATAGGACTTACAGGTTGGATGGCCATTTGTGTTCCAGGACATTTGCATCCCTGGATAATTGCATAACTTTTTGAAGTTACCATATTTTCTTAAGAGTTGCTAATTGCAAACCAACTTTTAATTATTCTAAAAGAGCAAAAAAATAGTTAACATAACTCTTTTATCAAAAATGCAACTGCAAATAAGAGAATCATGGCACTATTAGATAAGTATACTCCTGAAAATGAGATAAATTTCTTAAAAGGGATAGCTCACAAGATTCATAACTTTTGATTAATTTGTGAAACTACAATTTTTAATTTTTGAAATATTTTTAAATACTGTTAATCTGTCATTGCATTTTTTTAAAAATAAACTTGTCATTTTTCATTCCTTTTATGATTTTTTTTTTTCCAAAATTTATGGCAATTGCCTTTAAATGTTGTCTAAGGATGCAAATGTCCTGGGGATGCAATTGTCTTAGTACTGAACTTAGTTACATCTAATCAGTTCAACTGTGAATTGATGAGGTTTTGTTGCCAATTTAGTACTGCACTTAAATTCATAATTGTTGACGTACTATAGCAAAAGGGTTCGTCAGAGCAATTGCCATGAAAGTATTATATAAGGATTGAAGCTGAGATGCCAAGTCATGACCAATAATGTTGCTGATTCTTTTTTTTTTTTTTGTTTTATCACAAACCTCTAGTTGTAAAGCAAGAACACTGGATCCTATGTGGCAGCAATATTCTAAGCATAGATAAACAGTAGACTTATTGATAATATAAGCTAGATTCTGGAGAGGAAATTGTCTTGCACAACACAGAGAACCAATTTTAATTATAGTAACATTGTTGGATGATACAAAACTTTTAATTAAAATTTTCTTTCTTTTAAAAGCAACTAAAAAAAACAAAAAAAAAACACAACTTCTACTGATAGTCGTAGGCTTTTAGTAATTAGAGCATGCAAATATACAAGCAAACATTAATTAATAAATAGCATGCTTCTTGTGATGTTGTTGTGGTGAAACTTTGCTGCAAAATTGTAGTGACTGGCATGGTCAGAAGTAAGACACAGAACACAGGGCGTAGGTTCAAAACAGTGTAATATTAAAATGTGAACAATATATACAAAGTAGTGTTAGTAAGAAGTAGCTAAAAATAAGTAAGTCCGAATGGTACAGTTATGCTAGTTATTGCCTGAATCATAACTGTCTTTAACTGCGTACTAGCTGTCATCCAACTGCCTACTGGAAATCATACAAGTAATTATATATAGTAAGAGGAAGAGTCCATTCCTCATAGAAGGGCACCATAACACTTTTGTAAACTTGTGAAGTGAATGAAACACAAAAGGTTGCATGTATTGGATTTATTTTCACTATTTACATTGTTTGGACAATCTGGCCATTATTACATTTCAGCCTTCTTCAGGTACTAGGAATTTCAGACCAAACCCTTTATTACGATCTCTGGGGTATATCATTCTCATTCCATATGCAATGCCACTTCTAGTAGCTAAGTAGTTATTTCCCTTTAACTTAGAGAGTTAAGTTATCTTGTTCACTACTGCTGTAGGTACTGAACTCACAACTCTTTGAGTTAAGATGCTAGAACTAACCAACGTCTATATCCACTTGTCCATGTGTTCCTGAGAGGCAAACATTGAATTTATTTTGTATTATTTATCAATAAAGGTGATATGCATTA
Organism: Ascarosepion bandense; assembly: GCA_037127315.1. Taxonomy (NCBI): domain Eukaryota; kingdom Metazoa; phylum Mollusca; class Cephalopoda; order Sepiida; family Sepiidae; genus Ascarosepion; species Ascarosepion bandense. The sequence continues at coordinate 202,666 of JBBBDQ010001373.1, forward strand.
AGATCTAATTCTAATAAATAATTTTGCTTTAATAAAAAAAAAAAAATTTTTTTCTGTCAATTTTTGGTGAAAACCAGGATGAATCCTTAACATTTATTTGCTAAGTTTTCTTCTTATCATAAACTAAATTGAAAAGACAAGTAAAAATGATAACCATGCAGAAAATTTGGACATAAAACAAGGCAGGTAATCGTGAATGAAAATTTATTGATTAAAAAATGTATTATATAAGGAAGCTGAGATGCCAGGTCATGACCAATAATATTGCTGATTCTTTTTTTATTTTATCACAATCTCTAGTTGTAGAGCAAGAACACTGGATCCTATGTGGCAGCAATATTCTAAGCATAGGTAAATAGTAGACTTACTGATTTTGTAAGCTAGATTCTATATTTATCGATAAAGGTGATATGCATTAAGATCTAATTTTAATAAATAATTTTTCCTTTAATAAAAAAAATTTTTTTTTCTGTCAATTTTTGGTGAAAAACCAGGATGAACCCTTAACATTTATTTGCTAAGTTTTCTTCTTATCATAAACTAAATTGAAAAGACAAGTAAAAATGATAACCATGCAGAAAATTTGGACATAAAACAAGGCAGGTAATCGTGTGAAATGTGTATAGTTAGAAAGCACTAATACTCTTTTTACATAGAAAAACGAATGCATGGAACACAATTCTTAAATAAATTTGATAAGTGATACTTTTAACTTAAATAATAATTAATAAGAACATTATCATATAAAATTATTCAAGGTGATTCAAGCAAAATGTTTAAATAAAAATAAAGTTGCTGTCTTTATAGTCAGTTAAGTGCCATATGTGATACATGCTTTGGGCGATCATGTCCCTTTCGAGACATGACTGACTGGGCAGAAGATTATCCCATAGTAGGTTACCATTTCTTTCTGCAGTAGACTGGTTGCCAGCCAAGGCTATAGAACCCAATCTGTCCTATTATTTAACCCATAACTGGAGGGAAAAGACGGATTAATACCTTTCCCAGTGGTATTTGTGCATAAGTGAATGCAAGGAATTCAACTGGAATTTGAACATGGCACCCCGATTTGACATTTTGAGTCGATATCCATTACACCACAATGCACATCGTTATAATAACGTTATAATAATGTTATTGTGATACTGTGTAGAAATGGAAGATGTTTTTTTTTTATCTAGGTCTCAGGCACTTATGTCTGATTGACCAGCAGATGGTCAATGCAGTTTGGTTTTTTAACCTACATCCACTTTGACAGAAGAGGATTGGAAGTATAAGATACAACAATTAACTAAAATACACAAAGGAAAATTGCAAACCCACAAAAATGGATCAGAATGACTGAAAACATTTTGGAAAAACCCAGACTAAGGCAAATTTCACAAGTTGGTGTGAAAACTAAGATTCTGGATTCTGATTGGATAGGAAATAGCAAATTGAACTATGACCTCAGTTAAATCTTTTCTTAACACCTAGAAAATGGGTATGTGGTTTCGAGCCAGTTACATGACTAAATTCCGCTATTAACCACGTGTCTTGACCTGCCAAATCGGTTAGTCAAATGGGAGCACACAAAAAAATGTAACAAAAACCTCAAGCCGACCCTGGACATATAAAGTGGCATCATACATTCATTTTTCCTCTCCTTCCAATTTTCTTTTCTTCATCTTCACTCACACACTCTCAAAGAAATAACAATGAGACATCTTCAACTGACTCCTAAAAACTAACGTCCGATAAGTACAATTTCCTTTATTGCTTCCCCTTCCTTTTTTACATCTCTCACCAGCCAGAAAAGGAAACTTTATTAGTAGCCTGATTAATCTTTTTACATACCCGCATTTTGCTACTTACTAATATGTCTCTGGAATGTTTAACTATGGACATTTTTCTCTCTGAACATTTTCTTTTTACAAATATGTTATTCTGTTCAGTAAATACAATTTCACTTATTTTACAAATTAAGCACTTTTATGCTTTCAATCTATTCTTTCAACCTTCTATTTTAAATTGTGGGGACTTTGGTTGTGTTTGGCACTCGGCCAATTTGATAAGCATAGCCGAGGTCTCTACAGAAGTTTAAAAAAAAAAAGAAGTGAATTGGGGGTTTTTGGAGATCAAGTGGAAACAAAGCTTGAAATAGGGTATATCCGGTTGCTGGTTTATATTAACAGTCAGATTTGGGGAGAGTTCTTGTCTACCCTTGGCTGCGGAAGGATGATCCATCATGTGGTTTCAAAGCCCCCATTTGTATTGCCAGCTAGCAAGTCAGGATAAGTAGATGAGTGAAGAGTTGCTAGGGGAAAGAGCTGACATGGTAGGAGTTGTCTCAAGTATCACCCACTTGGACGAGCAGGTGAAGCTCTGAATAAGACATCTACATATAATAGGATTTGTGTTCTTATTTCTCGATGTGATGTTTGTTTTTTTTATCATGCTATATTGTAAACATGCATCAGGCCCTTTCCCAGCTTCTGGTGCACACCACCAAGATTGAGAATTGAAATGAAACTGGGTGGGGGAAGAATCATGTATGTTTAAATGCACAACTATCAATTATAAGAAATTAAAAAGAAACACATTTTGATTTTGGGACAGTTTACAATTTGTTTGGATTGATAAAAGATATTTCTTTTTAAGTTTGAAAACAATGGTGAAAAATGTTAGGTTGGATCCCAGTTTCAAAGTAAAGCATCCAATGTTGCTATTTAAATTTGCCTAAGTCTGTATCTAAGTACAGTTGAAAAAGGGGAAGGGTTGGGCACACAGATTGAAAATCCTTCTTGGAAAAACTTTGCTTGAAAAGAGGTCGTTCTAAGAAACAAAGTAGACATAGCATAAGAGACGGACTAATATTTAGCATGCTTACCGGGGGGGGGGGGAGGAATGGTGTGTCAAAAATTTGGTTATTCTTTTGACACCACTATTCTTCTATACTTCTTTGTAACTTCTGATGTTTTTAGAAGCTATTTTTAATAAGACTGGATTTATGAGTTCTCTACAATTGAAAAATTAAATAATATTAATTTTATTAGATTGATTACTGACAAGAATACTTTTCTATTTACAAGTTCTTTTTTTAAAATCTTCACTACTTATCAAGGCAATAAAGCCACTATAGTCACAAGGGATTACTGAGTGTTAGAGAAGATGGTAAAATAAATCGTAAAGAAATTTATCCTTCGACATGTAAAAAATAATTTGATAAAAAGTCATCATTTATCCATCACACCCAATGGTGCATAGGGCAGCAACTATTTGTTGCTGTAACAAACTGTTTTTTTATGGGACGGAGTTGTTAGCCATGCACCCAACCCCCAAACCTGGCAGACCAGTGGATCATTCTTGGTCAATTACGTTTACAGCACCTGCTATTATCCAAATGGTCACCCATTTAAGTACTGACCAGGCTCGATGTTGCTTAACTTCAGTGATCAGACGGGAACCAGTGCATTCAACACAATATAGCTGTAGACCAATAAAAAGCACTTGTTTTTAATTATTTATAAGTAATTTAATAATTTGCAATTTAATCTATTAAAAATAATTAAAAACAAAAAACTGGTCTATATTTTAACCTCTTTTCAAATGCATTATTTGAAGAAAAATATTCACTAATTAAGGTTTTAATCTTTAATAAATTACTTTTAACTCTCACAACAGACCTCAAGTGGAACGACTATATCAAATCCATAGCTAAATTCACTACTAAGAAGACTGGTTCTCTGTGTAAGGCCAGGAAGTTTTTCCCGTCTGAAACCATCCTGCACATATATAAATCTATCATCCACCCTTGCATTGAATACTGCTGCTATATCCAGAAGGGTGCCCCTGCTATCCACCCAGGGGTCCTTGACAAAATCCAACTGAGAATCTGCAATGTGATCGATCCCAACCTGGCAGCTCGGATACAGTCACTTTCTCGCCAACATAATGTGGCTTCTCTTTGTGTCTCTTCTACAAGTACTTACATGGCTTCTGTTTTGACGAACTTAGCTCTCTGGTTCTCTCTATGCATGAATTTGCTGGAGCCACAAGATTAGCAACTAGGCCCCACCCTTTTACTGTGAAACAAAATGTAAACGCAAATTCTACTCCATCAGCTTCTTTTCTCGCACTTCCCACCTGTGGAATTCCCTTTCATTTACTTGTTTCTCCGAGAGCTACGATCTCCAAGAATTTAAATGTAAAGTCAATAGTCATCTCCTATCTCACTGACTCGCATCCTCTCTCTCATGCTTCTTTCTTCATCCACTCCACTCTCATCAGTTTTCTCATCCTTCTCTTACCCACTTCCTGACACCCCCTATAACATGTCACTCTTTCTCATAACTTTTCTCTTATGTAACCCCCTGCACACCAGTGGCAATAGACTGCCTTGCTTGGGGCATCTGATTATAAAAAAAAAAATTTTTTTTAAGTTTATATTTTTTTGGTGCTGAGTTGTCCCTTCCTCGCTGTTGGAGATGTTCAGTCTTTTACCCCAGGATTGAAATGGATTCGCATGTTTTTTAAATCTATCTATTTATAATTGGTCAAGTGTGAAACGGATTTCCATGTTCATTGACCTACAATAATTATAGCAGAGTCAGGCGGTAGGTCTTTTTCAGTGGAGACTGGAGAGATTTTTTTATGTGTCCCCCCCCACCTCAAAAAAAAAAAAAAAAAAAAAAATTGACATAATTTAGAATGTAAATATCTAAGTAGATGTCCCTGAGCAAAATTAAATAGGCATGATGTTGAACAATAAAATATTTATATCAAAATTTCCAATCTTTTACTCTTTTCCATTCTTTTAATTTTTTATTTTTCTCAATTGGAGTAGATAGACTAAACTGTCGCCCGGTTCACACTCCACCCACGTCTATTGAACAGGTGAAGAGGCTCATCCCTTGTTCCCTGTTTAGGATGTGGTTTTCAGTTTTCTTTTCCAATCTTTTTACTCTTACGTAGCCCCCTGCGCATCAGTGGCGATACCGCCTTGCTTGGGGTGATATGATTAAAAAAAAATGTTCAAAAGGATGTAGATTTTATAACTGATTTCACAAAGCTTCACAAATGTTCAATATGCACACACCTTTGACAATCTAGTAGTCTAGCTCCTGCCAAACTGGATGTAGCACGTTTTGCGTAACATTCTCCAATGCTTCAGTGATTATCTGCTAAAGTTCCTCAAGGCTTGTAGGAAAAGTGGGGATATGGACCTGTCCTTTCACATAGCCCCCATAGAAAAAAAATCAAAAGGTGTCAAGTCATATAAACATGGTGACCCTTTCAACAGCACATTGTCATTATCAGTGGCACACCCAATCCATCTTCCTGGTAGATTCACATTGAGGTAAGTTTGCACTGAGGTGCAGGAGAATCAGTCAGTTGTGCCATATGTGATACACACTTGGGTAATCATGTCTCTTTTGATCCATGACTGACTAGACAGAAGATTTTATGCAGCAGGTTGCCATTTCTTTCTGTAGTAGACTGGTTGCCAACCTTGGTTATTTTCCTGCTATTCAACCCATAGCTGGAGGGAGAAGAGATATATTCATATCTTTTCTTAAGGGTATTTGCACATAAGAGAATGCAATGAATTCAACGGAAATTCAAACTCAGTTCTCATTCTGAGCCGATATCCATTACACCACACTGTCAGTCAGTTAAGTGCCATACGCGATACACGCTTGGGCGATCATGTCTCGAAAGAGACATGACTGACTGGGCAGAAGATTATCCAGTAGTAGGTTGCCATTGCTTTCTGCGGTAGACTGGTTGCCAACCAAGGCTATAGAACCATAACTGGATGGAAGAGACGGAATACCTTTCCCAAGGGTATTTGCGCGTAAGTGAATGCAATGAATTCAACAGGAATTCGAACTCGGTTCCCCGATTTCTCGTTCCGAGCCGATATCCACTGCGCCACAATCTACTGGAGAATAAACAAACCAAAAACAGATTTTTTTTCTCTGACTTTTCTTAATATTGTAAGCATCTTGAATACCATCCACACTTACAAAATGTGAATAAGTCTGTGTTTTTTTTTTTATAATTTTTCATTTTCGAGACAAGCAAAATAAATTTTGATTTTAAATTTATAATTTAAAAAGAATGCCAACAATTTAATCAACAAACTTTGATTTAAATTTTATAATTTCTTGGGGTGAATTTACATTTGTGATAAGTAACTTTATTATTTGGGGTGAATTAACAAAAAAGATCCAAGTGATCTTTATTTGAGTGACCTTTTTTGCAAATTGTGACAACAGTACGCTGAGTTGAACAAATGGCTCACCTTAGTACTGCTAAAAGGTATGATTAATTTTTTTATTATTACATCTTTCTTCATTTTTCAAAATGGAGGATGAATAAATTGTTAAGGCCGTGAAGGCCTTGTTTAGAAGGCTCCAAAAATGGGGTCTTTAAAAAAAAGAAAAAAAAAAAAAGAAGCCAAACAGCAAAGGAAATGAGAGAAAAACCTGAACAAGATGATGCTTCCAATGAAACAACATTAAATAAAAAAAATATAAAAATCATAAGACGTTTGTTTTCCGTTTATTCATAAATATTTGAATAGTGACATGTCTTGTGTGGTTAACATTGTTTAAAAATGGAAAAATAATTAATAAAAAACACCGGGATATGCTGAAAAAGAAAAAAAATTGGAGGGAAAAATGATTCAAAGGAAGTTTTTAAGAAAAACAACAAAAAAAAAAACAACAAAAAAAAAAAAACAAAGCAAAGAACCTTAAATAAATCAATGAACAAGAAAGACATGCAGATATATAGGTATATATACCTCACCTAGTGATTTGTTCTAGGAGAGGCGACTCAAGTCGAAAAACGACCTAGGTCGAATTTACTTGTCTCCAAATTCATTTTTGTCACTTAGGCTAAAACCACAAATAATCATTCCCAGTTTTGCATTTATAAATAAATGCATTTTCAGTAATATATGGTCAATAACAATATATTTTAAGCTTACAAATAAATTTTAGTTTTTATAGTACTGAAAAAAAAAATCCAAATTTACAAATACATCTATACTTGTTTTTAAATGTAGATGTTTTCAATTTACCGATTTTTGCAGTTAATCACGGCCTCTTTATTTGTGAAAGTGGTTTGCTCTAAAGATGATTATAAAATGATTTTGTAAGGTTAAATAACAAATATTAAAGTTTAATATTTTACATACGTATTTTTAAATATTTTATTTTTGCAAGATTTTTAAAACGAGAATCAACTTTTTTGTTTACAAATGTGTCGATCGCTCAAAAATAGCCCCAAATTCAAAAATTGAAAACAAAATCTCAAATTTTTATAGTCCAATCAATAATTTCTGTTTGAAATAAAGCAGAAGCAGAGTATTTTGCTTACTGGAAAAATAGTAATTTAAATAATTTAGCTTTCAATTAAAACTAAAAAAAAAGTTTAAAAAAAACTTTTCCGTTTTTAAAAATTCAGTTTAAAATTAACTATTTTCGCGATTTTTACTGGAAGTACCTAATTTAAAATTTTATATACTTTTATTTTATTATTGGTGTAATGTGTACTGTACATTAACGTGATTTTGTGCTTTTAACACTTTTCTAGAGATTACGATTTCAATATTTGTAGCTGACAGACATAAAGTTGAATAAAATGATTTAATTTTTATTTTCCATATATTTTTGCCAATGTAAAACGACTTAACTCGTAACAATGTAACCCGAGGTATAACTGTATTTTTCAGGGCACCTATGTCACTGATGAATGTAAACTTAAACACAAGTTTGAGTTTTAAAGCGCGTTTACTGACAATATTACCGTGGAAAAAATTGCTCAAGTAAACGCAACAGTCAACACTTACCCTTTTGAGGAAGCCGAGTAATGACCTCAGCCCTCTTCTAAAGGAAAGGTACTACCTGGCGGGTATGGCTTCTAGAGGCTTGCGCTAATATTTACTCTAAAACTTCTTCATTGCTCACATGTTCAGTCTTTGGTATTCTCAGCATCCTTCTGTGGAACCACATTTCTGTTGCCTCAATTCTTTTCTACTGCGAGAAAATTGTCCCAGAGAAAAGAGTTTTTTTTTTTCTAATTCAGCACTGATGATTCTAAATTGGTCACATGACTCTACATTAGTCACATGACTACACATCTAAGGAGGAATTACCTCTGACTTTTGTCACTTATGTTTTATATATCCATGTAGGTATAGAAATATTACACGAGGATCGAAATTGGGATTTTGGGAGGGAAAGCTTGGCTGGTTCAGCAGAAGTTGTGGGTTTGATCCCTGGCTTTGGTAGTACCCGAATCCTTACCAGCTCTCAGACTGGCATCATAAGGAAATACTGACAGTGAAAGATTCTGAAATTTTCCTCGAAGAACATTGATTGTAAAAGTAAAGAATGAGAATAACACAAGTTTTATTGGACGCTCTTAGATAAGTTAAGCAAATGCAAGACACCTGAAGAATGCCACATATTATTGCAGCCGAAATGTTGTGACAAAAAAAAACAAAAAAAAAAACAATGATAATTGATCTAAATTAATCATTGTATAACACGTGTACCAATTTATTTTCTTCCACCATTTCAAGTCTGGATGTTAATTTCAACACAATTTGTTGAATGCATAAGGTAAATCATTTATTTTCTCTACCTCAGCATAGTGTAATGTATAGCAAGGCTAGTCTAGTTAAACATTACAATCTGAGTAGTAAGTTTGATCCTCACTAGGTGGACCCATCATTCGAGAATCCAACAAGGCTTGACAGGTCATAAAATCAACCAACTAAATAGGTAGCTTAGCATCCCATTATGGTTAGCAAGGCTAGTCTGTTTGACCATCATGACTTTAATCCTCATTGGGTACCCCATACCCGATTTGACATTATATAACCCAACAAAGGTTGGTATATCACAATAATCAAACAGTATTTAATGAGGCTCGTCTTGATGAGTAGTAAGTTTGATCTTCATTCGGTACCCCATACCCGATTTGATATTCAGTCAGTCAGTTAAGTGCCATACGTGATACACGCTTGGGCGATCATGTCTCGAAAGAGACATGACTGACTGGGCAGAAGATTTCCTATCCTGCTATTTAAACTATAGCTGAAGGGAGAAGAGACAGATTGTATGAATAATTAGAAATTAGTGGGGGATCAGTTTATTACTTCATAGCAATAGAAAACCGGTCCCCCACTTTATGCGCAGAAGAAGATTTAGTTATGTTTCCAACTATTATCTTCATTCAGTCAGTTAAGTGCCATACGTGATACACGCTTGGGCGCTCATGTCTCGAAAGAGACATGACTGACTGTGCAGATTTTCCCGCAGTAGGTTGCCATTACTTTCTACGGTAGACTGGTTGCCGACCAAGGCTATAGAACCCAATCGGTCCTGTTATTTAACCCATAACTGGAGGGAGGAGACGGATTAATACCTTTCCCAATGGTATTTGCAATGAATTCAACTGGAATCCGAGCCGATATCGCACAAGAACAAAAGAAAGTTTGGTGAGATGACCATTATCACTGAGTAGCGAGTTTGATTCTCATTGGGTACCTCACGCACAATTTGACATTTCATAACCCAGCAAAGGTTGGCACCCTCTCCATTATAATAAAAGCTGTTTTGAATTTATTTGTACATATATTTCCCTCCTTTTACGTTCACGGAGAGAGAGAGAGAGAGAGAGAGAGAGAGAGAGAGAGAGAGACAATAGCAAGTCAGCATTGACTCAGTTCATTCTATTCACTACCAATTATTAAACCTTACAATCAGTTATGAAAGCTCTTGCCGTGTTTGCTCTTTAGCAGTAGCTTCTTATTTTATTTTTTGCAATAATTATATCGTCGAGTAGTGAAGAATATATATATATATATATATATATATATATATATATATATATATAGGAGTTTGTCTGACGATCGCAAGAGCGTGAAACCCAGAGTTACAAACTCACACCTATCTATATGAATATGTCAGCTCTATCACTAATATTGAGCGCTTTCAAATAAGTACCAAGCATATATAATATATAAATAATATATATAACAATTTGCACACACACACACACACACACACACACATATATATATATATATATATATATATATATATACATACTTTTTTCACACACACACACACATATATATTTTTTTTTCTAAACATATGCTGTCAAATATAAGAGACAATGAATGTCTATTATGTTTAATCATGAGCCGTTCTAAACATCGTATTTTGCCTTTAATTTCAGGTGAAAATGAAGACAAAAATTCTCCAATATTGAAATGGCTCATGTGAGCCGAAAACTTAGACCCAACTGAATAAAAAAATATTCAAATGTTGGAGAATTTTTGTCTTTATTTACACCTGAAATTAAAGCCAAAATACGATGTTTAGAACGGCTCATGATTAAACATAAATAGACATTCATTGTCTCTTATTTGACAGTATATGTTTAGAAAATTATCTGCTGCCTCGATACACTATATATATATATATATATATATATATATATATATATATATATATATATATATTATTACAGTGAAACCTGCCGTGCAACCACCTGCTAACGACCGTTTTTCTATGCACGGACGATTTGCTAAAATGTTAATTGATCCCCAGTGAGCGACCACCTCCAGAACGCGACCAGCTACTAACATCAAGAAGTGAAAATCACTGATCAAGGGACCGCTTTAAAAAAATTCATTTTGGCCGTACCCTTCTCACTTTTAAATTAGGAGAAATTAAAGAGTAATCTATTTCATTTTGCTTTGATCTAAGCCAGGAACACTTCGCCTTTGTTTTTTGTTATTGTAGTGTAGTATCAAACTATTATTACTTGTTGAAATGTACATTACCTGAGTTCACCTCACAGTCAAATGTCGTCTGTTTTGTACATGTATTGCATTTGACAAGTTCAAGAGATTTGTCTCGGTATCTGTTGGTTGGTTCATTTAACCAGCATATCAACCTTCATTAGGTCATTTAATGCTGAAAATCGTTTTGTTTTTATTTAGTTTATTTGTTTTATTGTTCAAGATTCATTGGGATTTGTTTTTAAGAGCAGGGTCCCCAACTCCTACCCTTGTTATTTAACCCATAACTGGAGGGAAGGGACGGACTAAATACCTTTCCCAAGGGTACCAGTGCTTAAGTGAATGCAGCGTATTCAACTGGAATTCGAACTCGGCTCACCGATTTCTCTTTCCAAGCCGATATCCACTGCACCACAACGCACATGCGTCACTATACGCTTACAGCACCTGGTATTCCCAAGCGGTCACCCATCCATCCAAATACTGACCAGGCTCAACGTTGCTTAACTTCGGTGATCGGGCGTGAACCGGTGTATTCAACGTGATAGGCCGTAAGCCACAGTATCTGTATGACTTTGATAAATTCAGGGATGGGGAAAATCACACCTATGTTCTTTTCTCAATGTCTATCTCTTTCGTTCCTTTTGTGTGTGTGTATGTGTGTGTATGTGTGTGTGTGTGTATCTATCTACTCTATTTCTATCTAGGTCTCTCTCTCTCTCTCTCTCTCTCCCAATAGCTGTCGGTTTTTTATGTTTTATTTTCTTTTTTCCATATATTATTGCAGATTCTCTTTTATCACTCACTTGCAAGAAAAAATTGAAACCGTTGCAAATTTTTTCAACCTATATAAGAAATGGCTAGTACAAGTCAGTCAGTTAAGTGCCATACGTGAGACACGCTTGGGCGATCATGTCTCGAAAGAGACATGACTGACTGAGCAGAAGATATTCCCGCAGTAGGCTACCATTGCTTTCTGCGGTAGACTGGTTGTCGACTAAGGCTATAGAACCCAATCTGTCCTGTTATTTAAACTATAACTGGAAGAAATAGGCGGATTAATACCTTTCCCAAAGGGTATTTGCGCGTAATTGGATGCAATGAATTCAGCTGGAATTCGAACTCGGCTCCCCGATTTCTCGTTCCGAGCCGATATCCAATGCACCACAACGCACATCTGCGAAAAGGAAAATAACTGACTTTTTTGAGCCCACATCATTGTGAACAAATATTTTAGTCTCTTTTGTTGACCGCTGTAAATCCGTTTTTAATATTTAAAAAGAAACTAAAATGAATTATGCTGAATAAATTTCTTTAAAGTTAGGCCATCTTATGTCCTCATTTATGTATTACATGGTAAGTCAGTAAGTTAAGTGCCATACATGAAACACGCTTGGGCGATCATGTCTCGAAAGAGACATGACTGACTGGGTAGAAGATTACCCCGCAGTAGGTTGCCATTACTTTCTGAGAGAGACTGGTTGCCAGCCAAAGCTATAGAACCCAATGTCCTGTTATTTAACCCATAACTGGAGGGAATAGACGGATTAATACCTTTCCCAAGGGTATTTGTGCGTAAGTGAATGCAATGAATGCAACTGGAATTCGAACTCGGCTCCCCGATTTCTTGTTCCGAGCCGATATCCACTGCACCACAATACACATCCTGCACCACAACAAGTACATTCTAGTGAGTGGAATATATGTTCCTGGCGTAAATAGGTCATGGTCATGAGCCTTTAGTGAGCGACCACTTGCCGTATGCGACCAGTTTTTTGATGTCAGTAGGGGTGGTCGCATACGACAGGTTCCAATGTATTATAATAATAGCATACTACAAAGCTATAAAGTTTCGGTGTTTAATATGCCATCATCAGGCAGTGAAATGTGGTTAATTTTCTTAGTCATATGTATAACCAAGAAAATTAACCACATTTCACTGCCTGATGATGGTGTATTAAACACCGAAACTTTATAGGTGTTAAGTTGCAGTATGCTAATAATGATAACTATATATCTATGCTCTACTTCTGTATTGTGCACTTTTTAAAAGTAAATATCTAACAGTGGAATATACTTTCATTCATATTAACCACATATTATATATATATATATATATATATATATATATATATATATATCCAAATGAATAAGGAACGAAAAGAATATTTACAACATTCAAAACATTAAATTAAAACAGTGCTCAATACAGAAATAGAGCAATGAATATTTATTATAAATTATACTTTAGAACATGTACAAACTACAATCTACTACAAAAGTGTACATTTTGTTTCAACATCGAAAAAAACAATGTCTCATCAGGTAGTTAATAATGATAGTAAACATTATTTTTGAAAAAAAAAATTAAATCTCACTTACCCTTTATTTTTGGAAAATTGTATGAGGTAAAGAAGATAGAAAAGAAAGAAAAACAAAAAGGAAGGAGAGATACATATGAAATAAAGAGAGTAGGAAGACAGGAGAGAAAGAAAGAGCTAAGAGGAAAGAGCCGATGATAATGGCTCAGAGAGAACATATATATATATATATATTTTAGTTGACATCTGCTCTTACACATGCTCTTTGATTATATGTTGCCTATATATATGCTTATGTATGAATATGTGTGTGTATTCGTTGAACTGAGGTAATGATGTACTTTTTTCTTAAATTTTCTCTTTTAAGGGAGTGACCTTCATTTTTATTCGTTTTTTTAGGTCTTTGTGAATTTCATTCATGTAAAATCTTTTGTACAATAAAAACAGAAGCTGATGATGGTTCGCCTGAAATAGGCTTAACTTCCGATTTACCATGAAATAACGTGTCTGCCTTAATTTTTCTTATATTTTCTCTATATGTATTTATATACATATATATTTAGAGCTTTCTTAGAGAGTTATCCTACCACTGTATGTACAGGATACTCCTTTGGATACTTCTATATCTACACCGCATGCTGATATATATATATAATCCTCTCAAATATTTTGCTGTCATGATAATCAAATGATATTTAGTGAGGCTTGTTTAGATGACCATTATTACTGAGTAATGACTTTGATCCTCATTGGATATTTCATACAACATTCAAAAACTAAAGGTAAGCTTAGTAAATAATAACAAAGTTTCTTCAGTATGGGGTAATGGTTAACAATGGTAGTTCGGGTGATCATTACTATTGTTGCAAGTTCAGTCCTCACTGGGTAAATATATAAAATCAATCAATCAAAGTTCTTTATTGCTTTTTTTCTAATAGAAACTGTATGAAAGTAATTTCCACACTCATATTAATGAAAAAGTTAGACCCAAATCAGATATAAGTGAACCAAATTCAAGTTTCTCTTTAGGTTGCAGATATCAACATATCTTTATGAATTTTAGATTAATAAGAACATGCATTGGGGTGCAGTGGATATTGACTCAGAACAAGAAATTGGAGAGCCGAGTTTGAATTCCAGTTGAATTCATTGCATTCATTAACGTGCAAGTACCCTTGGGAAAAGTATTAATTTCTTTTCTCCCTCCAGATATGGGTTAAATAGCAAGACAGATTTGGTTTTATAGCCTTGGTTGGCAACCAGTTTACCACAGAAAGTAATGGCAACCTACTGAAAGAAAATCTTCTGCCCAGTCAGTCATGTTTCTTTTGAGACATGATCGCCCAAGTGTCTAACACATATGGCACTGATGGTACCATGGCTCGAACATTGATTTCTGATAAAGAATTATGTAACTTAGCCATAAGCTAGGCTGATTGGTTTTACGGCATATCAAACTTTTAGTGGTCATTTAAGGCCAAAATCATTTTTGTATTTAAAGTTAAAAGAGTAAGATTTTTCATCCCATCATAATTCTGGTTGTTCCTTAGTTAGTACAACTGTTATGCTTTGCCAATACCTCATAAAAAATGTAGTATTCTGTTTTGACTGCAAAGAAAGATGAAAAAACATATCCGAAATGCTGTTAAAGAAAGAAATAGAAGATAGAGGAGGTGCTACGATAATAATAATGCTCTAATATGTTTAATGTCTGCTTAAGTGAGATGGAAAACCATGTCAATTTTGAATATTTTCCTTTGTATCCTCCTCCTCCTCCTTTAAATCATGATCTACATTCATACTTACGATTGTTGATGCAATATTTGGTTAAAGTTGTTAAGCACAAGTATTTAAGGATACAATAGAGGAATTCCCACAGGAATTTTATAATCACAGAACTTGCAAGGAGCTTATTCAGTCATTACCTTAACAAACATAATTCATCAGAAAATTTTAAATGCAAAACCAAGAAATTCTAACAAATATTTCTAGTATATTATTTTTATAATTATATTGCCCTAAGGCATTTTACTGCCACTGGTGTGCAGGGGGTTACATAGGAGGAAAGTTATGAGAAAGAGTGACAGGTTATAGGGGGTGCCAGGAAGTGGGTAAGAGAAGGATGAGAATACTGATGAGAGTGGAGTGGATGAAGAAAGGAGCATGAGAAAGAGAATTCAAGTCAGTGAGATAGGAGATGACTGTTGACTGTACATTTAAATTCTTGGAGATTGCAGCAGGTAAATGGAAGGGAATTCCACAGGCCGGAAGTGTGAGAAAAGAAGCTACTGGAGTAGAATTTGCGTTTACAATTTATTGGCTTCACAGTAAAAGGGTGGGGCCTAGTTGCTAATCTTGTGGCTTGAGTAAATTTATATATAGGGGCATCAGTGAACAATTTAGCTCATTGTGTAAACTGCATGTTTTGTAACTTTGACTAAATGTTTGTATTAATCAGATACTTCCTATAAAGGCTAATTTAGTCTGATAGAAATGTGCGACGACTTGTGAGATCTGAACTCACATCAGTAGTAATGGTTTATGTGACCCACTTGCTCAGCTTCATTGTGAGGAAACTTATGTCACTTTCATACTAATGCTCTTGGGAAATGAATGAAACGAACTCTCCCTATAATCCTATCAGCATTGGTCATTTTATTCTTGGTCTTGTCATTTAATTTCTGACCACTGACAATCCATTTTGTCTCATTTGCAATGCATTTCTATAGAAAATGTTTATATATTATACATATATTAGACATTCTTTCAGTAATGCTCAAATTAATTCCTGACCACTGACAATCCCTTCTGCATACTAGTCCTGTTTGATAGTGACACTTTCACTGATATAAAATTCCTTTTTACATTAATTTCAATACATTACATAAATAACACATTACTCAATAAGTTCCGGGCATGACAGATAGATGACATCACTAATAAAAAATTCATAAAATTTTTATGGAGTACTAACCTTCAAATGGCATGTGACAAAACTTGGGCCCAAATGGATTATTAGTTTGTAAATTAGTTATTTAAGTGAAGATACTATTGCAAATTTTCGAATCAATGGATTACTTTCTGATAGGAAATACTGTTCAAGCAAAGCAATGGCTTGAGAAGTTATTCAGACTCTGCTCTGTCAGAAATAATTGTTAAGAGGTAGTATGCTGACTTTAAACGCAGCTGTACAGACACAAATGATGCTGAATGCTCAAGTTGCTCAAAATCAGCAGTTGTCCCTAAAAACACCAAAAAGATCCACAAACTTGTTTTGGCTGATCATAAATTGAAGTTGCATGAGATAGCAGAGAAGTTGAACATATCAGAAGGCAGTGTATTCATCATTTTGCATGAACATGTGTCAATAAGACAGCTGTGTTCAAAGTGATCAAAAAACAACAACGCATCGACAATTGAGAGTGTTGTTTGCAACTATTTCAATGCAACAAGGAGTTTTTGCATAAATATGCGACAATGGATAAAACATGGATTCACCACTTCACTCTGGCATCAAATCAGCAGTCAGCTGAGTGGACAGCAACAGGTGAAAGCCATCCAAAGTGACCCAAGATGTAAACATCAGCAGGCAAGGTTTTGGGAAGCACAATGTATTTTGTTCATTGATTACCTTGCAAAAGAAAGAACAATCAATAGAGAATATTATATAGCATTATTTGTATGTTTGAAGGAAGAAATCCCCCCAAAAATGACCACAAATGAAGAAGAAAAAAGTGATCTTTCACCAAGACAACGTACCATGTCACAAGTCGATTGCAATGATGAAAAATCTACATGAACTGCGCTTCATATTGCTTCCGCATCCATCCTATTCTTAAGATCTGGCTCCCAGTGACTACTGGCTGTTTGCAGATCTCAAAAGAATACTCCAGGGAAAGAGATGTGGCTCCAACAAAGAAGTTATATCAGAAACTGAAACGTATTTTGAGGCCAAATACAAATCATTCTACAAAAAAGGCATCAGATTGTTAGAGAAGCGTTGGAATCGGTGTATCACCCAAGAAAGTTGTTGTTTTATTAGTTAGACCCGGGATTTATTGAGTGATGTGTTATTGAATAGCAAAATTCTGGCAATAAATTTTTAGTATTTAACAATGCATTTAAGGACCGATATAATTTGCTTCAGTCAAATATTTGGGAATGAATCCTAATAGATACTCTTAGTATTTGCCCTGTCCTTCGATATGTAATCATTTGAATGAATGAAACTTTTGACATATTTAATAATTTTAACATATTTCTATAGTAAATAGTTGTAATGCATTTTATAACAGCATTGGTCTTTCAAGAACTCAACTTGGATGTTAGACTTAAATTTTGAAACCTGCATTAGTATCAGTTAGTCTTGGTTGAAGAGCGATGTTCAAATGTGGAGAAAGGGCTGAAGGGTGTGGTAGGCTATGATGAGAAAGGGTGAAATCTGATGGTAGGCGGGTGTGATAATGACTAACCCCAAGTGGCAGACTTGTAGGATTCGAAACATTTGCTTGGTTCGGCTGAATGTTAACCAGTGTGGCAGCAACTGAATCAGTGTTGTAGTACGGAATATCCACTGGTGGAGAATGCAAATTTAGTGGGACAGGTTGTACCAGGTTTAACGGGTTTTGGAGTGGTCTTTCAACTTCTCTACCGTCAGCCTGTTCAGAGGTTCTTAATTGAGGCTCTGTTTGCATGTTGCTTTTTTCTCTGTGCCTTTTTACTACCCTGTTGCTATTTTGTGTTTCCTCGGATTGACGGGAAATGCAGCTTAGTCTTGTGTTTCCAGCATTTGCCTGCTTATGCCGCAGGAGGTGATCTGGTCGTCGGAAAGCATAGCCACAGTCATTGCACTTATAAGGACGATTCCCAACGTGGATTAGCTGGTGTACTTTGACATGCGACCTCTGAGAAAATGCCTTACCACAAATGTCACATTGGAACCTCTTCTCTCCCACGTGGGTTCTCTTATGTCGGGTGAGGTTTCCATTCTGCGGGAATGCCTTACCGCAAACATTACACTTGTATGGCAGCACGGCATGATGTATTTGCTTATGCATTGACTCATGGGATCTCTTAGAGAAAGCTTTCAAGCAGAGTGAACAGTCGAGGGGCTTGCTGCTGTCACAGTTGTCTTCACCGCTGCTATCTAGATGTCCATTTTGGGTTGCGGCTTTTTGGTCATTGTTGCTATTATTGCAACTGCTACCATAGTTGCCACTATCATCTTGAATGTTACTACTTTCAGAGTTGTGCTTGCTTTCTTTCGTATTGCGGTTGTAGCTGTTATTGCAACAGCAACTGCAACTGCTCTGTTGGCATCCACAAGTTGGTGGCTGTTTTTCTTTGTCACTATTTGCATTCTGTGCCTCTTCTGAACGAGAGCCACACCGGGTATCATTACTGCCAGTATTACTACGGTTACTGCTACCAAGAACACGATATGTTTTCTGTCCGTGATGAGTACGCATATGCCGTTCCAAGTGGTCATTTCTAGCGAACGTAAAAGCACAGGTGGGGCAACTGAATGGCTTCTCACCTGTATGGATCCTGCGATGCACTTTAAGGTGTGACTTTTGGGAAAAGGACTTGGGGCAGAGGTCACATTTGTAAGGTTTCAGAGCTGAATGAATGCGTTGGTGAACTTTATTACGGCTGTTGTAGGAGCCTTGTGAAAAAGCTTTCCAACAAGCTTTGCACCCAAATGGGTTATCAGAATTAATATCCAGGGTGTTGTCCCCATGCTGTCGTCGATGGTGTTGAGAAAACGCAGATATGATTGATTTACTGCTGCTGTCCACACCTAAGGAATCATGTTCTTCAGCCAAGACATCCACTTCTTCAGGTTCTTGGACCTCCAAAGATGGTTCAAGGACATTATTACTACTATCACTGATACTCGATGATACTTTCCTAAGCAGGGTGGCCGTTGTGATAACCGATGAAGTAGACAGAGGGGGTTGTTCTTCGTGAGTTTTCATGTGTCTTGATAAATTACCTTTTCTGGAGAAGGCATATCCACACACATGACACTTGTATGGGTGCTCCCCTGTATGCACAGTGCTGTGCTCTTTGAGGTGAGATTTTTGTGAAAAACTTTTGCCACAATCTTCGCAGTCAAATAGCTTCTGATTGAGGTGGGTGCGCCGATGCCGTTCCAGATTATCATAGCGGCTGAAGTAGCGCCCACAGATGTCGCAGCAATTTGGGCGTGGCTCTACAGGCAGGTGTAGAGTCTTGGAAAGGTCAAGAGATAATAGTAGGTCTGAGGTTGAGAGTGACTGCTGCGGTGCTGTTGTCGATTTTTGTGGCAGTGAGTTCATGACCTTCCCTGGATCTTAGGCTTGCATAATGAATCAACCAAAAGCTGGAGTAGGCACCATGGCATTGAATGACCTGCAAAACATACGGAGAAATTACAGAATATCCTTAAAATAAGGAACAAATACAATGCAAGAATAAGCAAATCAAATTCATTCTATAATTGTAATTTTTATAATACAGAATTTTAAAAAAAGATCATTTTGAAAAAGAATTGCACATACGCAAGCCTCCTAATGTTAATAACCTTTGAATAAATTTTTAACTCCTGACAATGCTTTTCTTCTTCCACACTGATGCATTTCTATAGTAAACGATTATATCTTATACATATCATAGACCTATTCTATTAGTAATACTTGGATTAATTCCTGACCATTAACAATCCCATATACTTGATTTGCAATGCATTTCTATAGTAAATGATTATATCTTATGCATATAATAATCCAATTCTATAAGTAATGCTTGAATTAATTCCTGACCATTAACAATCCCTTTTACTGATTTGCAATGCATTTTTACAGCAAATAATTATATCTTGTACATATAATAATCCTATTCTATAAGTAATACTTGGATTAAGTCCTGATCATTAACAATCCCTTTTACCTGATTTGCAATGCATTTCTACAGTAAATGATTATATCTTATGCATATAATAATCCTATTCTATCAGTAATGCTTGAATTAATTCCTGACCATTAACAATCCCTTTTACCTGATTTGCAATGCATTTCTATAGTAAATGATTATATCTTATACATATAATACTACTACTCTATCAGTAGTACTTGGATTAATTCCTGGTCATTAACAATCCATTTTGCCTCACTTTCAATGCATTTCTAAAGTAAATAACTATAAATATATGATATTCTTATGTGTGTTAGTATCACTTACATTACTTTCAAACCATTCATAGAAAAATCACTCTTTTCAATTTTCATTAATTCCATTTACGTAAAGATTGAGTTTGAAATTCTTAGTTTAATTACTATGCATTTAAAGATTGAGATAAATTTGTTTCAGTCAAATATTTTACAATAAATTCTAAATAGATGCATTTTTGTGTCAATCTATCTAATCATTTGAGTGAAATTTTATAATGCATTTAAATTATTTGCAACATATTTTTTATGACTGGGAATTAGAAACAAAGATTCCAGTACATTTATCTTTTAAGATTTAAATGTTAACTGAAAGTGGAATCGGAGATCCGTGTTCAAATTCCAAGCTAGCCTGTTACGTTCACTTTCAAGAGGCGTGAATCCATCTCTAAAAGCAACAGGACAAAAAATTACGACACTATTTTTCACAGAAATATACAGCAAATCACAGATAATAAAGAAAAAAAAAAAGAAATATGGAGAGCCATGATTGCCAGCATTCCGAAAGGACATGACATTTATGTTTTCTTTTTAATTACAAAAAAAAATTATTTAAAACATTTTGAAATATTTTAAAAATAAAAATTTATTAAAAAAAAGAAAAATTAAAAGCTACTTTGCCAAATTTTTTCACACCCAGTATCCGTTTCGGAATTCCGTATTTTTTGTGATACCATTCTTGATACATCGGTAATAGATTTTTCATGCAACTCAAGAAAGAAAAACTGTCAAAAAAAAAAATCAATTCCAAACGAATAAACATCTTTATATTTAGTTATTATTTTTGTTCTTTTTTTATAACAAGCGATTAGCGGGAAATATAAAATGTTAACACATAATTAGGAAATGTGACAGTCAGACTAAAAAAATAATCCAGTAGATCCCTAATTTACCATAATGCTTTTGTTGTTTCGCACGTACGGATGTCCATAAGGGTCAGTCTATTGACAATAATAAATATTATATTTTAATTATTTAGTAATCAATTTCAAAACAATCCACTTTAATGTGCTTTACAAGTAACGAACCGAGAGAGACGTCAAGCGTTTTTTTGTTTTCTTTTTTTCTGTTTTGTTTTAGTTTATCAAATTCAGTAACCACACGAAACTAAAAGTATATTTAAAAAATAAATGAAAACAGATGTCTGTATGTCTTTTTTTATTTATTTTTATTGAAATTTTCAACAAGTTAAGGAGAAATTAATGCAAAAATAGATAGAATATCGTGTTAGTGATTTTGTTGGCTAATAGGTTTTAGGATCAGGTTATTTTTTTTAAGTGCTGATTTAATTTATTATTTATTTGGAGCAACTAAAAAATTAATAGACAAGTAAAAATGTAGTAGTGTTTTGATAGTAAAACTTAGGACCCTTTTAAAATGTTTTAAAATAAATTGGAAAGACAAATAAGTGGCTAAGAAAAAAATAATATCAAACAAATTAATTATATTTTTTAATGGTCCCTTTTTTTTTTTTTTTAAATTATTATTGTTTTTATAGTGGTATGTATTACCGTAAAAACCAGTAGCCACAAGAAGTTCTAAGTCTTTTAGCACTGATTGACGAGAAAAAAAAAGAAAAGTACTTTTTTTTTTTAAGTGACAAATTAAATATTTAAGAGTAGAAAATGATTTCCCACCCACATTTTTTTATGTGACAAGAAAATGTCACAATACCATTTTTCCCCCTAAAAAGAAAAAAAAATTGAAAATGAGTTTTTGGCATTTTTTGTACGATATTTCTTTTATAGTTTTATTCGCACTGTACGACATGGAAACAAAAGAAAAAGGAATTTTTCTTTAGAAAACAAACTCATAAAAAATGTATATTAAAAAAGGGGGAAAAAATTAATAATTTATAATTTTGAAAAGAAAGAAGACAAAGAGAGACAACGAATTCATTTATTTACCATAAACAAACAACCAACCAAAAAGGATCACTTTTTTTTTAACATTGATTTTTTTTGTGAATGAATGTGATTTATTTGTGAAACAAGCCAGCTGATAAAGGTTTCGAACCTGAATGGCGGTATCTAAAAGTGAAATTTTTATTTTACACTACACTGGATGTGCTTCTTTCGCGTACTTGTAAAATCCTTGATACTGATTAACTGATAGCTAGTGTCAAACTAGATATCACAACAATAACATTAACAATAACATAAACAAATGTCTCTTTTCTTCTTCCTTTCTTGATTTCTACCCTCTTAGTAGGGCTAAGGAATAGCAAGGTAATCAATCATTCGCCGGCATGCACAAGAAGAGAAATAAAAAGGGTCTGTAGGTTGGGGGGAAAAACTTGGAGGCAAGAGAGAAAGACAAAAAAAGAAAAAAAAAAACGGACAATCAAGCACTATGTAGAAGAAAAAACCGAGAAAGATGCAGATGGCAAAACAAAAACATCATTCTGTTTTTTGTGTTCTCTTTTTCACTTCATAAACGACAATACCTGGCATATTTCAACGATTCACTCTCGAGAATAGACATCTTATCAGTGACGGTAGACATTATCATTTCAAGTCTAGACAACGATACCGGTGACTTTCTCCATAATCCCCTAACGTAACAACGTCCGATGATTTTTTTGAAAAAAAAATTTTCTCAGAAACATTTGATTTATTGCAGGTTTATTGTGCATTTAAAAGGTTTACAGGTACAAAAAATAAAAAATAATAAATAAATATTTGCCATAATCTAGAGAGTGTTTCATTAAAAAAAAAAGTTTTTCTTTTTTGAGGGTGTCAGTGAAGTGTCATACCCCCACCCCGGGCAAAACAGTGCACTGGAGCCCTTATCTACACACAACAAAAATCACACTTCATAGGAAAAAAAAACAAAAAACAAAATAACAAAAAAACAAAAAAAACAAATTGTCGATAAAATTATTAAACATAATTGTATTACTTTCAACAAAATCAGTGCTTAAACATGAAGAAAACAAATACAGGTACCTCTATTTATTTTTTCACGATAATTCGTGATACCTAAGTTTTAAAATTATTTGTTTGATTAAAAAAAAAAAGCTTTCTTGAAGCTTTAATTTTTTTTACTTTAGAAAGCTAAAAATGATTAAATTTATTATTTCCAGTAAGCAAAAATACTCTGGTAAATTTCAAATACAAATTACATTGATTAAAATTTCAACTTTTTTCGAGTTTTCAAAATTCATAATAATTTTTTGCGTCCATTTTTTTGACAGTTCATAAACAAAAATTAATTCTCCGTTCTAAAAATCTTGTAAAAATAAAATATTCATCTGTGGTATGTTATTTTTTTAAAATTCACAAATTTAAAGTTAAATTAGTTTAATTTACACAGGTATTACTTGTTTATAGCATGAAATTTAGAATAAAAGTATTTCTTAATCACAGAGCTCTCATCTTTCTGACCTTTGAAATGAGTGATGACAGCCAATGATGTGTTAAGTGACTGATGACAGATAAGTATGGTTGACCAGAATTCACATAATTGTTCGAATTTTTTTCTGTAAGGGGAAGAAACCCTGAAATATATGACCTTTTAATGTAATAGAAAATGCGATACTTAAAAAAAAATAAAAACTTCATATACACGCACACATACAAAAAAAAAAATTATTTAAAGAATATTTTGGCTGAATTAAACTTTTCATTTTAGATTAGTAAATATAGTCTTCACTTAATAACTTTATACCCTAATCATGACAAGGCTTTGAAGAATTTTTAAAAATATTTTTGAGATTTTTTTAAAAAAAAGAAAAAAATGAAAACAATTCTTGTGAAAATTCATTATTTATTGAAACAAACATTTCTATTCAGACTATAATATATATATATATATATATATATATATATATATATATATATATATATATATATATATATTAAGAGTAATTAAAAGCTTATCTAATTAAATAATGTCCTAGTTTTCTTGCATTTTTTATTTCACTATTCTGTAATTCCCAAAGGGTCCTGCGTTTAACCAATAAAATATATTTTCGATACAAAATTTAATTTCTTGAAATTTTATAAATTTACATAGAGAGTGGTGGGTCAGAGATGTAAAAAAATATATTTTTACCAAGATTTTATTAAAATAATGTTTTAAAAAATAATTTCATTCATTTGTATATAAGTCCTGAAAGTTTAATTAAAATCTGATAATTATTTGATTTTTTCAAGAATTTCCAAATTAATGTTGTTTTTTGTTTTTCAGAAAAAAATGAATTGCATAATATTACATTATCCGTAGTGAACTCTGGTAACAATTTGGTTTTCCGCTGATGAAAAGAAAAAGAAAAAAAAAAAAAAAAAAAAAGAAGATATTTTACCAAAATTTGGAACATGTTAGAAAGTTATTACATTTTTTTTTCTAAAATAAGCAATAAAACTATGATATTATTTAATTGAATAAACTTTTAATTGCTTTTAATGTATATTAAGGACATTATAGTCAGAAGAATAAAATTTCGATAAATAAAGAATTTTTACAAGGATTGTTTACATTTTTTTAAAATTATAATACTTTATAAAATTTGAAAATTTGAAAAAATTCTACAAAGCCTTGTTGCAGTTAGGTTATTAACTGAAGACAAAATATATTAACCGAAAATTAAAAAGTTTCATACAAATCATCGAACCGATAGATTTTTAAAATAATATTTTTTGTATGGATAGGTTTTGAAAGCTATCACAAGGCGTTTAGTAAAATAAAGGAAGGTAAAGAAGGTGTTGGGTATTACCTATTATTCATTAATACTTCGAGATCAAAGTCTTATCTTCACAATGATAGGAGAGCTTAATTTCACACCCGCTCATGAACTGTGCCTTTCAACAAATGGTCATCTTTCGCTACTACTGCTGCCGTTAATTGTAGTGTGTTTGTGCATGTATGTGTGTGTGTGTTTATGGTTTACATATGTGTACGTTGACCGATAGTAGGATTTGGCATTTTCGCCTCTTTGTTAAAGTCATAGTGGGCATCGTTTTACGATCTAATATTATATCTATCTGCTTTAATTGGAGGCGTGTCCATTGCTATATATATATATATATATATATATATATATATATATATATATATTGTCATCCGGTATTCGTTCTCGTGCGTGAGTGTGTTATGTGTGTGTGTTTATATGCGTATATTTCATGTATTTTTTTCATACTTCTGTGTTCATTTTATATATACATATCTATATTCCTTTTCCCCGGTATCATGCGTGCGTGTTTGTATATATATATATATATATATATGTGTGTGTGTGTGTGTGTGTGTGTGTGTGTGTGTGTGTGTGTGTGTGTACATATGTATATGTGTGTGTGTGTGTGTGTGTGTGTATGTATATATATATACATATATATATGTGTGTGTGTTGTGTGTGTATATATATATATACATATATATGTGTGTGTGTGTGTGTGTGTGTGTTCCAGTATATAGTATGTTGGAATTTGGGATATGTGTGTGCGTGTGTTTATGTGTTTATTACAATTTTTCTTTGTGTATTGAATTGTTGCTAGCTGCTATACGTTTTTGGGAGTATGTGTGTGTGTGTGTATTCTGGCTTATAGTGTGGTATACTTGTTGATACTCGTCTCGTGTTTATAGGCATGTATTTGTGTGCGTTAGTATGTGATTGCATGTATGTGGCCGGTGTGTGTGATGTGCGTGATTGTGTTAATTATTCAGTTATGTAATCTAGATTGAGTTTCGGTCTATTGTTGATCTGTTTGTGTGTGTATATGAAGTTTTTTTAAGGATGGTATTTTCTATGTTATATTACAAAGTCACATGTTTCATGGTTTCTTACCCTTACAGGAAAAAAATTTGGACAATTATGTCAATTCTGGTCAACCATATTTAGCTGTTATCTGACATCTGGCTGTCATCAATCGTTCGCATCATGCTCAGTTTGCATTTCAGGGATTAAAAAATACTATTATTCTAGATTACATGTTATAAACAAGTAATACTTGTGTAAATCAAATTAAGTTAACTTTAAATTTACTAATTTTCCAAAATGTATGTGTCATAGATTAACCTTTGTTTATAAATGTGTCGATCATTCAAAAATGACTGAAAAATTGAATTTTTTTTAAAAATTGAAATTTTTTTAAAAATTGAATTTTTTTAAAAATTGAAAAATCTTTTAAAATTGAAAAAGTTTAGATTCCAATCAATATAATTCCTGTTTGAAATAAACCAGAGTATTTTGCTTACTGAAATAGTAAATTTAATCATTTAGCTTTAAATTGAAGTTACAATAAATGTTTCAAGAAAAGTGTTTTATTCTTTAAAAATTCAATTTAAAAGTTAGGTATTTAAAATGAAAGGGGGTACCAAGATTACTACTTTATGAAAACTGATATTTTTTTTTTTAATCGTATCACCCCGAGTAAGGCGATAGCACCACTGATGCGCAGGGGGCTACGTAAGGGTAAAAAGAATGGAAAAGAGAAAGCTGGAAACCACATCCTAAACAGGGAACAAGGGATGAGCCTGTTCAATAGACGTGGGTGGAGTGTGAACCGGGCGATAGTTTAGTCTATCTACTCCAATTGAAAAAAAAGAAAAAAAGAAAAGTGAAAAGATTGGAAAAGAGAAAGCCGGAAACCACATCCTAAACAGGGAACAAGGGATGAGCCTCTTCACCTGTTCAATAGATGTGGGTGGAATGAAGAAAATTTTAAATTACTCTCTCTACTGTGACTGGTTAGAATCTTGGAATAGCATTTCTGGAAGAAATGGCAAATTAACAAAAGAAAATTTCACTGCTTTGCATCATACAACCTATGCATTTCTAGAACTGACCAAGTATTTGCAAAGAAGAATTGAAAATGCTATACATATTATCTGGCAAATTTCAAACCGATCAACTTGAGGCAAGATTTGGTCAGTACGCGCTAGATAGCATTAAGGAATTCAGTTTAAATTGTAGACAACAGCCCTAGAGATATGGACGGATTAATAACGGCATTTCATGTGGCCCTTTTTGACATGCATATGGACAGTCTCAAGGCTCTGGTAGAAGATGACATGGCTGATGATAACATTCGGAGTAAATACGTTAATGTTGTCCAAACGCAGCGTTAAACTGCCGGCTGTATTATTTTTCTTAGAACATCCTATGTACAAGGCGGTTGATAAAATACAGACTATGGAAGCTTTACATGCCTGCTCTGTCCTTGATGGAGATTGGGATATTACTCATTGGATTTGCGCGAGATTGTGTTCAGTAATTCAGCAAAAAGAATGAGATTTTGAGACTTCAAAACAATTAATTGCATCTTGCATTTCAGATAGTCCTGAATCTCGAAAGGCTTTTAGCGAAAAACTAATAGCATTTACATTCAGTCACTGCTGCAAACCGCTTTCATCGCCAAACAGAGAAACAATTGGGATAAGTCTCAAGGCTCTGGTAGAAGTCAGGGCTGATGTTAACATCCGGAGTAAAGATGAAATGACTCCGATAATATTGTACGCATGGATCCTCAACCTGCCAGCTGTCTTATATTTCAATGAGATTGATAAAATACAGACTATGGAAGCTTTGAATGCCTGCTCTGTACTTGGAAAATCGGATATATCTTATTGGATTCACGCGTTAAAAATGAGCCAAAGCGGATTAGACCGCCTCTCATTATTAATGACGTGCTAGATTGCGTTCTGGAATTCAGCACAAAGAGTGAGATTTTGATGCAATAGATTGGGTCCCCTTCATCCTGGATTGGGGTGGGTGTATCATAGATTGGAGGAGCACAAGACACTTGCACCAAATCTGCAGACAAAGATGACACAGTATGAAATTACTATGGATTATTTATTATTAATCAAGTGTCAACACAAACTTTCATGGAATTTCTTTGCGGAGAAATGCTTTATAATTGGCTTGAAGTCAATGGTTTTAAGGGTGTCATTTTTCATACACATAGGTGAAAGCCAGTGCAAACGCTGCTGCCTCATTGTGTTACGAAGCTGATTTTTGCATAAGTTTCAGTCCTGAAAATGAATGTTATCCTGCCAAATTGGTCTCTATTATGTACATGAACCTGAGTGCAATTTTAACATTGGGAAAAAGATTTTCAGTTGTTCGAAATTATTTTTCTGTACAATGCAGGGTGAGTCACAATTTTCATCAAGAATCATGTAGTGCTTGAAATGGTCACATTCATTTCAAAGGTCACCATAATCAAAATCTTTGTGATACAATTTTAGCCAGATTTTTCACACATTGTGTTTAGCTCATCAGAACCAAATGTTTTTGATAATTAGTGAACTATGGAAGAAAGGAATAATCTCCCAGTTTGCATTTCTACAATTTTGGGTATTATTTTATCCATGCTACAGTAACACCTTAATATATAAGCGTAACGGAATAGCTGAGAGATAGTTTTATATTGCTAATTCATATACTCAATGATATACACATATTTGCGTTTTCTTCATGTAGAGAAACTATAATACATGTATGCAACAACAACCAGTGTGAAAAGGAAACGAAAAGAGAGAGTGCCTTATTTGAAATGATTCCAAACAGGAATTTTAGCTGTAAAGGGATTCTTTTGTGTTTCTAGAAATGCCATGTTGAGGATTCTCAGCGGATATTCGAACAGGTAGGATTTACTTCATATCAGTAGCGAGGATGAATTCTCAAACAAGAAATGGTGAGTCATAGGTTTTTCTCGACATGAAATCTGCGAGCCTGAGATAGTTTGTATATCTGGTGATGATATATTCTCAAACGAAAACGGACTTATAAGGTGACCACGTGACAGCTTACTGGTCCCACGCTGATAAAAAAAAGTGACTGCTTGGTTTGACTACTGGAAGTGACGTCACTAAGCGTTCATCACATAACCCATATTAGTTGATCTTGATCAAAAGGAGACAATAGCTTTTTCATTCTAACGCATATTTTTAAAATTCTATCTACCAATCAGTGAATAATCTTCTGCACTTTTTGTCAGTACAGAAATTAGAGTGTTCAGAACAAGAAGGAACGTTTCCACTTTGAACCTTTTACTTTTACTGAGAGGTTCCTCTTTTTCTGATCCGTCATAACTAGTAGGACGCACACTTCGCTTTCGTTACCATTTTTTCACATCGCTATAATCTGAATCTGGACACCTTTCAATTCATATTCACAAAATTTGTCTCTAATTTTCTGAAGAAAAGTTTTCATAGACTCAAGAAGATTTGTGGTGATACCGAGCAAAAGCGAGGGACCGTATGTTTGCTCTATAACGACCAGAAAGCAAATGACCAAAAGTGTCTCTGCGCAGGTAGATCCGCGCAGATGTTCCGGTTGAAAAATAAAAATTAATCAAATATTAAATTTCGCGAGCCTACACGAATTTTATTTATCAACCAATGAGAAGCCCAGAATCAAATACAAGTGTGAAATTGCAAACAAGCTGCTTTGATCCAAAAAGTAGATATAAAAAGTGGATACAGACAGACCCCAGCAGGCAGACTCCGAGGAGAAGAGTGTAATCAATATCCCCTTGACCTAAGTCGAGTGGCTACTACGCTTGCCTCTTTCCTTCTCCCCTGTCTCAAAACTACTTACCAACCTAAGGAGCGACTACTTCAAAGACATTCCTCACTTACACGTTCCTGACATTCCTAAGCATTGATTCTCTTTCAGCATATTATTTGCCATGAACATTTTAACCTCCGTTGGACTTATATTCAAGTAGTACTGTAATTGTAAAAACATTAATTGATATGTGTATATATAAAAATGTTATTTTTCAACTCAATTTGCTTTTCTTGATTTTATAATCATTTTATGACTTATAGTGGACTATCTACCACAAGGCCAAATTCCGTTAACCTGCAACAGAATACAATTACCCTTAACTAGAACAGACTCCCACTACTACTAGAAAAGGAATAGATAAGCAACCCACTATAGATTCACAGCAATAATATATTCACATCTTCTGACTACAGGACCTTACTTCTTTTGTTCACACTTTTAAGAATGTAATTCCAAAGAGTTGTGAAAAAGTCCGTTTCCAGGTTCTCTGGCTCAATCCTTCAGCATCTCACCTAGTATTCACTTCTTGCTCATTGTTAGCTGATACAGAATCCAGTTCGGGTTTAATTTTCTCGATGCCACCATACAGAGATATATGACCAGCATCTCGTGTTCCGAACAGACATTTTACTAAAAACATTTTTCCTTTAACATAATGCTAGAACGTTCTGTCAAGCAAAGAAAAAGGAATACAGATGCTGAACGAAGTTAGAGAATTTTAGTTTGTAGATAATGTTCTGCCTGTTTTACTCTCATCAAGTTCAGGTCATGTCCAGCACAGGGGACATAAATGGTAAACCTGTTCAGTTGATGAATCTGCATTTGCAAGATGGGGATGAACATCATGAAACATTCTATAGGATAACCTCCTCGTATATATCAGACAGTAAATGCCAGTTCATCAGTGCGTGAGATGTCCATTCGCATATAAACCAACAATACCTGGTTTATTATTATTATTATTATTATTACTGCTTCATACATTTGCAGTCTTAAATAGCTACTACATGCTTACCCTACAAGTGTCCCTAATGTGTATCAGATTCAATCTCTAATAACCAATAGCATATAAAGATGATTAATATCGTTGCTATTATCTGTCATACAAACACTGATAGCACAATAAGTACCATTTTATGGGACTTGTTGGTTATTCATCACCACTTTTTAAATTAATTTTTCAACTTTTTCACAAGTACAGATGTGTAAAAATATACTATTTGTTTCGTAAATTATATTTATTTCTCCAAATTAGAAATATTAATTGTATTATTTGGGTGGCATGAACCCGGTGATAGCCAGAAGGAAGGCGTCGATTGTGTCAACTCCGTCGGGTAGTTGCCTTTTACATGAACTTGGCCATGTAGGTCTCAAGATGGTGCCTTGTTCCTCAGTGACACTTGTTCCTCCACTGTGCTGGTCCTTCAAACAAAATTGTATCAATGATTAACTTTGGAATGTTAGACGCCAAACTTCCCACAACTTCCGGGTTCCATCTAGAATTATCAGAAGGTGGATTTGTGGAAAAAATAAAAGTATACCTTTTTAATGTTTAAATAAAAATTTATTAATGGAAAAGAATAACATAAGTTGGTAGAAGTTAATGTTCAATGTGAAACATTAAGAAGTTAAGGATATAAAGAATTCGTAGTAGTAACTTGTGTGGATGTAGGCAGGAACGTATGTGTGTATGTATGTATGAGCGTTTATTGTTGGATAGGATTGTCTTTGAAGTTGTCACTCATGGTGAATGGGGAAAAGAAAGGACGTGAGAGATAGAGGTGAGGGAGAAAGATAGAGACAATAATAATAACATTTGCTTGACGTTTGTCGAGGGACGTGTTAATTACGCTTGTATTGTTCTCTCTGGCGGTGGTCTAGCTTGCTCCGTCTTTTATTTTGTTTGTGGGGCTCCATAAGGTCATTTGGGAATTCACTCTCGGATGTGATTCTGGCCTTTCTAGTTTGCTTTCAGATGTTTCCTAGTTTTCTATTGACTGAAAAATATTTTGCATCAAGGTGTGAAATTTAACGAATTTTGTCTTGGATTCACTTTTGCGTATGTGCTAAGCAAGGTTTTGTAAGTTCGAGTAAATTCATTTATTTCTAACAAAATCAATGAGTCAGTGCTTAGCATTTGAATTTTAAATCTAGAACTTCTTTTGTTCACTATAGAACCTTGGGCAATTCTTTCCACAATGACAGCCAAGAGAATTGTAGCAGAGCGGTTGG
Organism: Ascarosepion bandense; assembly: GCA_037127315.1. Taxonomy (NCBI): domain Eukaryota; kingdom Metazoa; phylum Mollusca; class Cephalopoda; order Sepiida; family Sepiidae; genus Ascarosepion; species Ascarosepion bandense. The sequence continues at coordinate 234,751 of JBBBDQ010001373.1, forward strand.
GAACTTGAACGATGAAGTAGCCTTTTGTTTATTCGGCAAATTCATCCGAGAACCTATTGTTGTGGTAAAATGCGCCCGGCATTGTTCTTACGCTTTGTGAACAGGCTCTCATTTATCTCAACCACCATTCCTTTGCCGCCAATCTTGGATTGCTGCAGTTTGGCTAGGCTGCTGATGTATACCTCTCCCATGTAACTGTTCCAGTCGATCACACATTTCAATTCCTAGTTCGCGCTTGCACCATTTAAAGGAAGATGTTTTCCACTACCTGCTGTATATGAAGTGAAGCACAATGACCAAGTTAAGGCGTGAGTTTGACAGCCAGTTTCCACTCCCCTATTTGTTGCTTGCTGTTGTGTTACACTTCCAATATATATTGGAATCAAAGAAGAGTTTCATTCAGTCAGTTAAGTGCCATGCGCGATACACGCTTGGGCGATCATGTCTCGAAAGAGACATGACTGACTGGGCAGAAGATTATCCCGCAGTAGGTTGCCATTGTTTTCTGCGGTAGACTGGTTGCCGACCAAGGCTATAGAACCCAATCTGTCCTATTATTTAACCCATAACTGGAGGGAAGAGACGGATTAATACTTTTCCCAAGGGTATTTGCGCGTAAGTGAATGCAAGGAATTCAACTGGAATTCGAACTCGGTTCCTCGATTTCTCGTTCCGAACTGATATCCATTGCACCACAACGCGCATCCAGTTTCATTAGATGGCCATTTTTGCATTGCTTCTCAATTGGCAGAATTCCTTTATCTTGAAGCAACAGACAGCATTGTTATACGCCGTTGTAATTAGATCTCTTTCTGATTCATTCTGCATGCATAAACTAGACTTATAAAAAGTCATACTAAAAAAATAGAAAGGTGCGTTAGACAAGGATGTGTCTTTTCACTGGATCTATTCAACCTGTACAACGAGACTATTATGAAGACCCTAGATGTTATACCAGGATTTGTCATCTGAGACCACAATTTGAACAACATAAGGTATGCAGATGATACAGTGGTGAGAGTAGACACAGAAAGGAAACTACAAGACCTCCTACAGAAGGTAGCTAAAGAGAGTGACAAGAAAGGACTACAAATAAACTGCAAGAAAACCGAATGCATGGTCATCAGCAAAAAGAGCAGCCCCAAATACCAAATACAGGTAGGGGATACTAAAATCAAGCAGGTATAAAAATTTAAATACCTAGGAAATGTTCTAACAGAAGACAGAAAGTGCGACACAGAGATCCGAAGGTGAATTGGCATGGCGAAGGATGCATTCCAGAAGCTGAGTAGAGTATAAAGAGACAGGAAAATTGGATCGAGCATGTGAGCGATGATGAGGTTTTGGAAAGAATGGAAACGAAAAGGAAATTAATATTGAGAATCAGGAAGAGACAGTTAAAGTTCCTGGAACATGCAATAAGGAAGGAGGGCTTGGAGAACCTGATACTAACAGGCTAGATAGAGGGAAAAAGAGACAGGAGAAAGCAATGGATAACATATTTGAAGGGCCTGAGCAAGTGAATGACAGAACGGGGGAAGCCTCTTTAAAGAAAGTCTTTGCTATTTTTCAGCTCAAATGAAATGAATCGTTCTCTTATGATATATATTACGCGTGGCCAGTCATAATAATTTCTATTTTTAGTATTTCCTAAAAAGGGGCTTCTGTAAAACAAGTCACTTAACATACACATATTAGCATGTTTGTGGGCCCCACCCCCGAGCGAGTGTCCATCAGACCATGAGTTTAAGACAACCCTAACCTTAGGTATCGCTTCTTCTTCCTTTTTTTTGGAGAGTAGTGGGTACTTCAGTTAAGTGCTATACGTGATACATGCTTTGGGCGATCATGTCTCGAAAGAGACATTACTGACTGGGCAGAAGATTATTCCGCAGTAGGTTGCTATTGCTTCCTGCGGTAAACTGGTTGCCAGCCAAGGCTATAGTATAGAACCAAATCTGTCCTATTATTTGACCCATAACTGGAGGGAATAGACGGATTACCTTTCCCAAGGGTATTTGTGCGTAAGTGAATGCAACGAATTTAACTGGAATTCGAACTCGGCTTTCCGATTTGTCGTTCCGAGCCAACACCCACTGCACCACAACGCACATCCGGGTGTTACTTTCTTTGACTCAAACAGTATAAACTTTGCTCAGCGTAGCAGGATAGTTCTGTGGGTGTTTGTAAAAGAAACACAAAAAGAACAAGTCTGAACAGAGCAGATGAGCAAGTTCAGAAATGAGCAGCCTTGCAGAAGATGAACAACCACATTGTATTGCAGAGCGTCTTTAAGTTGAAAACAGGCCTGGCAATGTTAAAAGTAACGATCAGTCAGTTAAGTGCCATACGTGATACAAATTTGGACGATCATGTCTCAAAAGAGTCATGAATCACATGATTGACTGGGCAGAGGATTTTCTCTCAGTAGGCTGCTATTTACTTTCTTTGGTAGACTGGTTGCCAACCAAAGCTACAGAACTCAATCTGTTCTGCTATAATTTTTTTTAACCCATAGCTGGAGAGAGAATTTGCACATAAGTGAATTCGAACTCGGCTCTCTCGATTTTCTCGTTCCGAGCCAATATCCACTGCACCACAAAAAGCACAAAGTGATGATAGCCTCACTAAATTCACAGAAACTGCCAATTAATTTGAAATTTCATTGACTTTTTAAGACCTTTTTTATGACATTATTCAAAGTAAGAGCGTGCAACAATACAATTTTTTGAAATTGATTTTTAGTTTAATTTACTAAAAAGTAAAGAAATAGTTTGTGCCTTTTTAATAGTAAAATGTAAAATTAATTTTACAGTACTGGCATTATTTTATTATTGCACTTCATTTATTTTTGTAAAGCAATTTTAAAGGCCAAAAGTGGAAAAGCAACAAAAAATATTTTAAATTTTGTTGTTTTTATTGTGCAAAAACAAAAACAAAATTACTAATTTATAAAAAAAAAAAAAAAGAAAAAATCAATAAACTTATTTCCTTAAAAAAGTAATTTACAGTCTCAAATTCGTCTTTTTCATTTTTTTTAACGTTTTTTTTTTTAATCCTTCACAGAACAGACACTTTTCCAGTAAATATTGTATATAAAAAAACACGTCCTTTGAAACAAACAACAATGCGGTGAGCTTACTTAATATGTCTACTATGTAAAATATGGTCAGGTTGCCCCAAAAATGTATATTTTTATTTGTAAGAAAAAAAAAAAAGACGAATAGAAATACTAAAAAAGAAAGAACAGTTATAAGAAATTAATTAAAATAAATAATAAACCTGCAGATATCTCTATTAGATAAAGCAGGACAACAACGTTCAAATATTCAGTACAAAAATACAGGTGATGGCTTTTTGGGGTTGCTTCCCTTCAATTGCACCCTCCTCCATGTACTCGCTTTATGTTTGTCTCGATAAAAAACTTTGTAAATAAAACAACTGTCTGTCCGTGTGTCATTGCTTCTGTTTCTCCCGTGTTTTCTATAAGATGAGATCCTACCCGATCTCTCCAGAGGCGTTCGAATCTAAGCAGATCGACTGACCCGCCTATGGCGAATTAAGAAACGCAAAACATCCCTTTCCTCGGTTTGTTGTTTCTCATGTCGTCAGTGTTTCTTGACTCAGGTCGGTATTTCAAACTGGCGCCTTATTTTCTTTACTCCTACCCTCAATCTCCCGCCAGATTTCCTCCGCCTCCTTCTGTGTGGCTAGAGTCATTGCGCGATCCTCCAACTCCCACTGTTGCTTACCTCCTCCGCACAAAAGTTTTTTGTGTCTTGTTTTTGTTTTTTAATGACAAAAACCTAATTTGCCATTCCATCATCGCATTTGTTGCTTTATTGATTATCATAAAAACAATCAGTTATTATATCTTATGTCGTAATCAATTTATCAGTCAATAATCATTATTATGGAAAAAATTAAAATATTTGATTTTCTTTAAAAAATGATGAAAGGAAAAAACCATTTGAGTTTTTGACGTGATTGCTTTTTTAAAAATATATTTGTTATTAATTACTTTTTTATAACATTATCCTAGACTGTTTAAAGTTATATCATGTTGATATAATAATTTTATAATAATTAAGATACATAGAAATTTTCTTGCGTATTTTACTGTTTTTAGAATATAGATTCTTTTAATTATGATATTTTGTTAAAAAAAAATAAAAAAAATAATTGATTGAATTATTAGGCTCAAGATTTAATAACATTTCATTTAAAAATTTTAAATCACTTCATTTCACACTCACAGTTAATTTTGAGTTAATGGACAGGCAGGAACAGTTTTTTGTTTTTGAGCCCATCTCATCTCTACGAAATAGTCCTTCATTACGACTACGAGAGAATACTTTTTTTCAAATTGTTTATTTTGCTCAAATAATACACAATCTCCTCTCCTTTGAAATGTATTTTCTGGAATGGAAACTACCATTATTGTTCAAAATCAATACCTACCTATCGACTGACTGACCGACATACCTACCTACCTACCAACCCACCCAAATCTTTCTTTAAGCTTGTATTTTAGTTTTAATTTCAAGCTTATAGATTAAATTTAATATTTTCAAAAAGCAAAATATTTTGGTAAATTTCAAACTGAATTTAAATTGATTAGAATGAGTTGTTTATTATTATTATTAAATTATTATTATTATTATTATTATTATTATCATCATCTGTAAAAACGCTAAGATCGTCAATATTGACAAATCTGTCAACACAACATCACTCTTTATTAAAAAAAAGTTTTCAAAAATAAAATATACTTTTCTGACACCTTGAGGAAGATTATTAGTCGATTTAAAGTTTAATTAATCTGATTTGAAACAATATAACTTTTATTTCAAAATATTGCAAAAAAGCATTTCTTTTAACACAGAGGTGGGTGTTCTTATGAGAGATTCACAATTCTGTCAATAGAATTATATTTGGAAAGTTTTTTCTTAGAAAAACATAACTGTAACCGTTATTTGACAAATATAACTTGAAAACCTTTTTTAATATAATATTTTTAACTATCCATTATAATATATATATATATGTATATATAGATATATAGATCTAAAAAGTTTGTTCTGTTTATTAACTTTTCTACTAATAAGCAAACAAACTTTTTAACCAACCTAACAAATAAAACATGACCTAAACAAAATTCTAGTATTTACTGTAAGCAGAGATTCTTTTTTTCAGAACAATATCCAGTCTCAGGGGGGCCTGCCTCAATATCTCTCCCTTGTGAAAAGGCCACAACAATATTTGTTCCCGAGGAGGGGGCCAGTTATTACCTGGTGCCATCTCAATGGATGTACACAAACTCAAGTATATACTTAATCTATGGACTCAAGTACAAATGTGACCAATAGACTCAACTATAACTCCTGCCACTTTTTACATACAATCTCAAGAATAAACCCAACCAATGTTTACCTATAAACTCAAGTATAAAGCCAACTTGAATTGAGTATAAACCCAGACATGATTTACCTGTTGATTCAAGTACAAACCTGACCAATTTTCATGTAAACACTCAAGTATAAACCCACTCAGAGTCAAGTATAAACTTGATCAATGTTTCCTTATAGACCCAACTATGCACACAGATGGATGTGCGATGTGGTGCAGTGGATATTGACTCAGAATGACAAATCAGGGTGTCAAGTTTAAATTCTAGCTGAATTCCTTGCATTCACTTACACTCAAATACCCTTAGGAAAGGTATCAATTCATCTCTTCTCTCCAGTTATGGGTTAAATAATAGGACAGATTGGGTTCTATAGCCTTGGCTGGCAACCAGTCTATCGCAGAAAATAATGGCAACCTACTGTGGGATAATCTTCTGCCCAGTCAGTCATGTCTCTTTCGAGACATGATCACCCAAAAGCATGTATCATGTATGGCACTTAACTGACTGATTACACAGACTTAAGCATAAACCCAAATAATGTTTATTTAAAGGCTCAAGTATTAACCCAACCCATGTTTCCCTATAGACACATCCAGTTAAAATTTACAAGTATAAAATTGACCAATATTTATCTAAAGACTCAAGTATAAAGCCAACCAATGCTTGCCTGTAGATCCAAGTACAAACCCAGCCAATCTTTACCTATAGACTCTAGCATAAACCTTACCAATGTTTACCCATTGACTCTAGTATAAACCCAGCCGATCTTTACATACATATAAAAGTAAAAACTTGACCAATGTTTATCTAAAGACTCAAATATAACCAAACTAATATTTACTAATAGACTCAAGCCTAAACTGACCAATGTTTATCAAAAGGCTCAAGTATAAAGACTCAAGCCTAAACCAATCAATGTTTACTTAGAGGCCCAGTATAAATCCTGCCAATCTATACATATAGACTCAAGTATAAACCCAACCAATGTTTACCCGTAGACTCAAGTATATTAAATATAAACCATTACTACAGAGTAGTTGAGTTCGATGCTCACTGAGGATTCATACAAAATAGCTAAATATGTCAAATAGCCCCCAAAAAGTGAATTTACACATTTTATTTTTGTTCTTGAGAATTGATAGCAAAAATATTAAACACTATTTATTTATTAGATTGTTTTTTGACAAGAATAATTTCATATTTAGAACATTCTAAAGAGTGATACAACTGTATTAAAACTAATGCAATGCAAATTCTTTTTGCCAATTTATAAAGAAATAAATATGAGAACAATTTTTATTCATAAATTTATAAACATTTACTAAATTATTAAAATATATGAACCAACTTTGAAGAATTCCTTATTTTTTCCATTTTTCTAACTTTTGAATCAATTGGTAATTAACCAATGTTTTGCAAGCAGCAGTAATAAAATAAGCAGATCCCATCTCCCCTTTCATTTGTAAAGCTCTGTTGTCACGACATTATGACAATATTTTTTTGTATATTTCACATGCCAAATACTGAATTACCTCCCCTAGATTGCTTTATGTCATTACATTTTCTGAGCCTACTTTTTTTTTCATCAATCTGAACAAGGAGACAGTCCAGAAGAGTTGTAGAAGATTCAAAAATTGTTTGGAGGCTGTAGTTAAAGCTAATGGCAATTTTATTGAATAATGCCAAATATAAAAATATAAGGAATTCTTTATTCTATGCTTATGGCAATATTGCTATATAAGGAATTCTTTATTCTATACTTATGGCAATATTGCTATATAAGGAATTCTTTATTCTATACTTATGGCAATATTGCTATATAAGGAATTCTTTATTTTATACTTATGGCAATATTGCTATATAAGGAATTCTTTATTCTATACTTATGGCAATATTGCTATATAAAGAATTCTTTATTCTATACTTATGGCAATATTGCTATATAAGGAATTCTTTATTCTATGCTTATGGCAATACAAGGAATACTTTATTCCATGTTTATGGCAATATATGGAATTTTTTATTCCATACTTATGGCTATATAAGGAATTCTTTATTCTAAATAAACATGGAATAAAGAATTTCTTGTATTGCCATAAACATGGAAGAACGAATTCTTTATATAGCCATATTGCCATAAGTGTAGAAAAAAGAATTCCTTATATTAACATATTCCCATGAATAAAGAATTCCTTATATTGCCATGAGCATGGAATAAAAAATTCCTTATATTGACATGAGCATGGAATAACGAATTATTTTTCATAAGCATGGAATGAAGAATTCCTTATCTTGCCATATTGACATAAGCGCGGAATAAAAAATTCCTTATATTGCCATCAGCATGGAATAAAGAATTATGTTGCCATACTCGTGGAATAAAGAATTCCTTGTATTGCCATATTGCCATAAGCATGAAATAAAGTATTCTTTATATTGCCATAAATATGGAATAAAGAATTTCTTGGATTGCCATAAGCATAGAATAAAGAATTCCTCATATTGCCATATTGCCAAAAGCACAGAATAAAGAATTCCTTATATTTCCATAAGCATGGAAGAAAGAATTATGTTGCCATAATCATGGAATAAAGAATTCTTTATATTGCCATATTGCCATGAGCATGAAATAAAGAATTGCTCATATTGCCATAAACATGGAATAAAGAATTCCTAGTATTGCTATGAGCATAGAATAAATAATTCCTTATATAGCCATAAGTATGAAATAAAGAAATCATTATATTGCCATAAACATGGAATAATGAATTCCTTATGTTGCCATGAGCATAGAATAAGAATTCCTTATATAGCCATATTGCCATCAGAATGGAATAAAGAATTACTTATATTGCCATAAACATGGACTAATGAATTCGTTATATTGCCATATTGCCAAAAGCACGGAATAAAGAATTCCTTATATTGCCATAAACATGGAATAAAGAATTCCTTGTATTGCCATGAGTATAGAATAAAGAATTCCTTGTATAGCCATAAGTATGAAACAAAGAAATCTTTATATTACCATAAGCATGGAATAAAGAATTCCTTATATTACCATATTGTCATAAGGACAGAGGAAAGAATTCCTTATATTGCCATCTGCATGGAATAAAGAATTCCTTATATTGCCATATTGGCTTAAGCATGCAATAAAGAATTCCTTATATTGCCATAAGTATGGATTAAAGAATTATTTATATAGCCATCAGTCAAGTGCCATACGTGATACTTGCTTGGGCGATCATGTCTCAGAAGAGACATGACTGACTGGGCAGAAGATTATTCCGCAGTAGGTTGCCATTGCTTTCTGCGGTAGACTGGTTGTCAGCCAAGGCTATAGAACCCAATCTGTCCTGCTATTTAACCCATAACTAGAAGGAATAGATGGATTAATACCTTTCCCAAGGGTACTTGCGCGTAAGTGAATACAATGGATTCAACTGGAATTCGAACTCGGCTTCCCGGTTTCTCGTTCCGAGCCAATATCCACTGTACCACAAAGCACATCCACTATATAGTCATATTCCATACTTATATAGCCATAAGAATGGAATAAAGAATTATTTATATTGCCATAAACATGGAATAAAGTATTTCTTGTATTGCCATTAGCATAAAATAGAGAATTCCTTATATATTCACAAGCATGGAAAAAAAGAATTTCTTAAATTGCCATATTGACATAAGCATATGAATAAAGAATTCCTTATATTGCATATTGCCATAAGCAAGGAATAAAGAATTCTTTATACTGCCATTAGCATGGAATAAAGAATTATGTTGCCACAAGCATGGAAAACATTATTCCTTATATTGATATAAGCATAGAATAAAAAATGGAAGAAAGAATTCTTTATATTGCCATGTGCATAGTATAAAGGAATCCTTGTATTGCCATAAGCATAGAATAAAAAATTCCTTATATAGCTATAAGCATAGAATAAAGAATTCTTGATATTGCCATCAGCATGGAATATAGAATTGCTAATATTGCCAAAAAATGGAATAAAGTATTCCTTATATTGCAATAAGCATGGAATAAAGAATTATGTTGCTATGAGCATGGAATAAAGAATTCCGTATATTGGCATAAACATTGAATAAAGAATTCCTAATATTGCCATGCTGCCATAAGCATGAAATAAAGAATTCCCTATATTGCCATGAGCATGGAATAAAGAATCCGTCATATTGCCATAAGCACAAAACAAATAATTTCTTATATCGTCATAAGCTTTGAATACAAAATTTCTGATATTGCAACAAATATGGAAAAAAGAATTCCATATATTTTGCCATAAGCATGGATTAAAAAAATTCATTATATTGCCATAAGCAGGGACAAAAAGTTTTTTATATTTCCATTAGCATGAAATAAAGAATTCCTTAAATTGTCATAAGCATTAAATAAAGAATTACTTATGTTACGATAAGCATGGAATAATAAAGTCCTAATATTGCTATAGGCATGGAATATAAAATTTCTTATATTACCATAAGCACCAAAAAAAGAATTCCTCATATTGTCATAAGAATGGAACAAAGAATTTCTTTTATTGCCATAAGCATGGAATAAAAAATTCCATATATTGGCATAAACACGGAATAAAGAATTCCTTATACTGCCATAGGCATGGAATAAAGAATTATATTTCTATAAGTATGGAATTAAGAATTCCTTATATTGACATAAACATGGAATAAAGAATTTGTTTTATTGCCAAAAGGATGGAATAAAGAATTCCTTATTGCCATAAGCATGAAATAAAGAATTCCTTATATTGCCATGAGCATGGAATATATAATTCCTTGTATTGCCATAAGAATGGAATAAATAATTATATTGCCATGAGCAAGGAATAAAGAATTCCTTATATTGCCATATTGCCATAAGCACGGAATGAAGAATTCCTTATATTGCCATGAGCATGGAATAAAGAATTATATTGCCATAAGCACGGAATAAAGAATTCCTTTTATTGCCATGAGCATGGAATAAAGAATTCCTTCTATTGCCATATTGCCATAAGCATGGAAAAAGAAAAGAATTCCTTACATTGCCATGAGCATGGAATAAAGAATTATATTGCTATGAGCATGGAATAAAGAATTCCTTATATTGCCATAAGCACGGAAAACAGGAATTCCTTACATTGCCATGAGCATGGAATAAAGAATTATATTACCATGAGTATGGCATAAAGAATTCCTTATATTGCCATGAGCATGGTATAAAAAATTATATTGCCATAAGCATGGAATAAAGAATTTCTCATATTGCCATAAACATGGAATAAAGAATTCCTTATATTGACATAAACATGGAATAAAGAATTTGTTATATTGCCATGAGCATAACATAAAGAATTCTTTTTATTGCCATAAGGATGGAATTAAGAATTCTTTATATTGCCATAGGCATGGAATAAAGAATTCCTTATATTGCCATGAGCATGGAATAAATAATTCCTTGTATTGCCTTAAGCATAGATTAAAAAATTCCTTATATAGACATAAGCATGAAATAAAGAATTATTTATATTGCCATAAGCATGGAATAAAGAATTCCTTATATTGCCAAAAAAATGAAATAAAGTATTCCTTGTATTGCAATAAGCTTGGAATAAAGAATTGTATTGCTATGAGCATGGAATAAAGAATTCTGTATATTGCCATAAGCTTGGAATCAACAATTCCTTATATTGCCATATTGCCATATGCACGGAATAAAGTATTCCTTATATTGACATGAGCATGGAATAAAGAATTATTTTGCTTTGAGCATGGAATAAACAATTTGTTATTTAGCCAAAAGCACCAAATAAATCATTTCTTATATTGTCATAAGCATGGAATAAAGAATTCCTTATATTGCAATAAGCATGGAATAAAAAATTCTTTATATTGCCATAAGCATGGAACAAAGAATTTCTTTTATTGCCATAAGCATGGAATAAAGAATTACTTATATTGCCATAAGCATGGAATATAGAATTATATTTTTATAAGCATTGAATAAAGAACTCCTTATATTGCCATAAATATGGAATAAATAATTTTTTATATTCCCATGAGGAAGGAATAAAGAATTTCTTATATTTCCATAAACATGAAATAAAGAATTCGTAAGACTTATTAAATTATAAAGTGTAAAGTTTGTGATAACTGCCTTCAGTCTCTATAAACAGCTGAAATTATCCAACAGCATATTTCAAAACAGATCTTTTTGTAGACATTATGGTGATTATGGAAAAGTTGCCATATCGGGTCAGGTGCTCCTGCTATTCATCTTGAGATTCTTGACAATATCAAAAGAGGAATCTGCAGCATAGTTGATCTTGCCTTGGCAGCTTGCCTTCAAGCACTTTCTCTCCGATGGGATGTTGCTTCCCTCTGTCTATTCTCTCTGTTTCACGGCTCCTGCTCTGACGAGCTTCTTTCCCTGGTGCCACAACCGCACAAATTTACTCGTGCTACTAGATTGGCAACTAGGTCTCACTCTTTTACTGTTAAAATAGTGAAATATAACTGTTACTTCTACTCTATCAGTTTCTTTTTTTGCACTTCCCACCTGTAGAATTCCCTTCAGTTTACTTGCTTCCCTGATAGCTACAATCTCCAAAAGTTTAAATGTAATGTCAGTTGTCATCTTCTACCTTCTTTAAATCTCATCCACTTTGCTAAATTCTATCTACTCCGCTAAAACCAATTCACCTCTCATCCTTTCTTCAGCATCCCCTATAACTTGTTTTTTTTTCTCTCTGTAAACTGCTGAGCACTAGTTGCAGTCCTGCATTGCTTAGGGTAAAATAATTATAAAAAAAATACTGTCACATTTGGGCTAACAAATGATTCTGTCATTTCATTACAATCAAATGGAAGGACAGTATCAAGGGAAGAAATGACAATTACGTTATTTACATCGTTTGAACTGTTATCCTCATCTTTATTGCCATGTTTACGACATTTTGGCTGTTGTATGTTCCAGCCTTCTTCAAGTGCTATGAATTTTGAACCAAACCCTTTATTTTGATCACTGGGATAGATTTTTCTCATTCCATGTGCGATGCCACTTCCAAACGCCATCTAGTTATCTCTCTTTCAACTCAACACTCCCTAAGTTATTTGTTCACCACTGTTATAGTCAGGTATTGAACTCAGAACTTTTTGGGTCAAGTAACTGGAACTAACACCTATATCCACTGGTCCATGTGTCTTTGAGGACACATGGCCCAGTGATTCCTAGCCCCTGAAGAAGGCCAGAGCATACAACAGTCGAAACGTTGTGAATATGGCAATAAAGATGAGAACAACAGTTCGAACAATGTAAATAATACAGATACTACCCCATCTCAGAAGTATACGAAGTAAATGCTGAAGAAATGACATGTGTGAGTGATTAAATATGAACAATGACTTATACAAGTCTGTGATATTTGTGACTTATACAAGTGATATTTGTGAAGAAATTTGTGAGTTGCCTAGTGGCTGAGAGAGTTTGGTATATTACTTTGATTTTTAAGTTGAGGTAAGAATCTCAATTAATAATCAAGACAAATAATCAGTCATTCAATTAAGTGTCATACGTGATACACGCTTGGGCAATCATGTCTTGAAAGAGACATGACTGACTGGGTAGAAGATTATCCCGCAGTAGGTTGCCATTGTTTTCTGCGATAGACTGGTTGCTAGCTAAGACTATAGAACCCAATCTGTCCTATTATTTAACCCATAACTGGAGAGAAGAGATGAATTGATACCTTTCCTAAGGGTATTTGTGCATAAGTGAATGCAAGGAATTCAACTGGAATTTGAACTAGACTCCCCGATTTGTCATTCTGAGCTGATATCCACTGCACCACAACAATTTGTAAGAAAATCTTTTATTCTTCCGTTTAGAAATTAAATTTGAATAAGAACAAATAAACTTACTTAAAATTAAGTTTTAATAGTTTGAAAACACTTTCATTATTCAGTACAATTTTCAAGAGTTGTAGTTTTGTTATGTTTGACCTTGTTTGACCTTGTTTGACACCTGTTGTAAAATATACTAGGCGTGATTGGTAAATTGTCGCTAACATATATTTTTAATTTCTTGAACGTGTGTTGTTTGTGCTAGATTTTGTTGACTGCACAGTATAATAGAGTCAGTTGGACACCATCTGTGAGAAAAACAGCACACCGACGCAATTCACTCTGCCAGAAATTCTGGAAATGGCATGTTGTATTGCTTGGTATTCATGCCAGAATCGCTAATACGAACATTTCAGAGTGCTTGGGTGTTAATCAGAAGACAGTGCCGAGGATTCAGAAAGAGTTGGATGATATATCCCGTCAACATCTTGGTGTTTGCAGTGATCACTAGTTATGGCAACATTATGCCTTCATTCATCTTCCCACAGGGTCTCAAATGCAACATGGAGGCCCATATCAAGGGCCTTGAGAAAGTAATGCTACTCTGGTTCAAGAGGGCGGCTGGAAAATCCCTATGATTTAACATTGTATATATATAGTACTGTGCAGAAGGTGGGGCTAGAGTGTCCAACAGCCCTGGGTATCCATATCAGGAGGGTTTCTAGTCAAAGAGTGAAATAAAATTTAGTTAATATTTAATTTGAATAAAGTGTTTAGTTCATGTTCCATCTGTTTTTACACAGTTAATATGTCTTTCTTTCTCATATTTCTCAGTACTAGGACCCCTACTTGAGTCTTAGGGGCACACTATCAAGGAGTTGGCTCTGGCCATCGCCTCTGCACATCACTATATATATATATATATATATATATATATATATATATATATATATATGGTGTCCATAAAGTCTGTAGGCACTTTAGAGTTATAAATTATTTAAAAAAATGCACATGAACTTTATGGACACCCTGTATTTAAAATTTATAACATAAGTATCTTATAACATCACTAAAAAGTAGCTATTTTGTTTAGGCACTTCTTGTGTCTTGTTAAGTGATGGTGCTGATTGTGAAAAGAAGAGTTTTAAAAGATTCAAAACTAACTAAACCCCCTCAGTAGGGGATGCATTGTAATGTAGTTTGTGTTGGCCAATCAAAATACAAGTAAATGCTAATTGTTGCTAATTCTATTTTGTCAATCTCCGGAATTTTTCATAACAGTGTCTGTTTACATTTGTTTACATTATGATACATTTCAGAGCAGAGATGGTTATCTATGAAAAATTGAAAATTTTGTGTATAAGGCTTGATTTAACTTCATTTGTGATTAAGTGGTCTAAGATGCACCAGATCAATTAATGGCTTCCCCTATGTTGTTAGGGGAATAAGTGGAACTTCCTACTTACCAAGGAAATATGATAGAAATAAAGAAGATATTCTGAGTGTAGGGAGCTCAATTAAGTTTATCAAATTGGCCCTGTGCCAAACACTATCAAACTCACCACAATTTAAGATTATCAGAAGGTTGGAAAAGAATAAAATTGTCTCGTTTGTATAAATAAATGAAAATTTATTTATTGAACAGCATAACATCCAATTGTATGGATGAAATTATTAAACTGTGAAAAAGAGAAATAATAGAAAAGAATTTAAAGAATTAAGAGTTCATTTGTTTTAGCGAAATGTGGTTTGTGCAGAAAAAGATTAATCTATGTTTTGCTGTGGGTATCAACAAATAGTAGTAAAACCTTTGTTTCTCTCTTTTTGTTGTGGACAGGGAGTAGGTGAAGAGAAAAGAGGAGAGACAAAGAAAGCAGCACAAGAGAGAAAGTCGAAGGGTGTGAATACAGTTTGTCAGGACAGTTGTGTCCGATCATCCGATCAGCAGTTGACAATTTCTGCTAGATCATGGCTGGTGTTGACTCTGTTCTCTGATCCCTTGGCTCTGTTTGATTCAACTTTCTTTCTCTATTTATATCAAAAAACGATTTGACATCAGTTTGTTACTGTCTCTCAGTTTGTAAATTACTCTTTTTTCATTGGTTAAAAAATGGTGTGCAAAATTTTACCTTGGTCTTTTTTCTTCAGTGCAGAGTGAATCCTTTTTTCTATTGACTAAAAGTAGACTTTTGCACTGGCTTGTAAATTTGAAAACAAGAAAGAAAAGAGAGTTATTTTTATTTTTTATTCATCATGTACCAATATAATATAGAATACCTACTGGTGTGTGTCGTAGGTTGTTTGCTATACAATGCATATAGAAAGATATAGTTAGTGTCTCAATTTACAGGTCAGTGGTTTGACCTTATATAGCTTTGGTAGAGGGTATTCATATACTGCAACCTAACTACAGTTACTAGTAGGCCTAAGTTTCGTGTGCAGAAAGTTTGCTGAAAGACAATTTGCTGACAGTTTGCTGACAGAGAATTCACAGACAGGACAATTAGTTGACGCATTAAGTCTTTTCAAGTTCAAGCCCTCATCCAGTTTATTTCTTTTAGAAATTCTTTCTAAGCCCTTCAGTTGTCATCATGGAGTTTGTCAAGACTGAACGAGGAGGCAGAAAGCTTTTATTTGAGGGATACGCCTATATTGTTGACGAAACTAGAGAATCTAAAAGTTATTGGAGGTGCGAACAACAAAAACTGCGACGCAAGCCTGACAACAATTGATGATGTAATTAGCAGAATACTTTCAGAACACTCACATCCATCAACATAGCCATATCTGACTACCGGGCACACCGGGCACGGGTCTGGGCCAATCCGTGCAATCATAGTGAAAATCCGGGCAAGGAAAAATGTCTTCGTCAGAAATCAAATTAAACAATTCACGAAGAAAGAAAGAAAGAAAGAAAGAAAGAAAGAAAGAAAAATGAATAAAACATCCGAATGAACACAGTAAAAATCTGTTTATTTATTAATTTTAAGAGAAAAGACTGGTTATATACTCAGAAAGTCCGAACCTGATTTCCTGCTTTCGTTCACATTGTGTGCCTAATTTCAATTGGAATAGTCAAAAAAATCCGCAAAAATCATAGTTTCTGGAAACGGATGACACTGATGACATCATCACATTGTCAACTAATAAATCCGGGCAATTTTCTCTGTGCCAGGTGATTTTTTAGCATCAGCTATGGCCCTGTCCACCAACATCTGGAGAGATCATCGACAGTTTCTAAAAAAAATTGGATAAAAGCTTGAACTTGAAAAACCTTAAAGTGTTGACCAATTGTCCTGTCTGTGAATTTTTCTGTCAGCCAATTGCCCGTTGGAGAATTGTCTGGCTACACTTAGTTTTGGACCACTGGTAACTTACAGTATGTCAACCTATATGCTAGGTATAAGCCTAACTCAGAATTTTGAGTTAAAAATCTTGATGTTGACTTGTATGTCACAATTTATTATATATAAAGTGAAAATTTCACTGAAATATATTGGAAAATTTCACATTTTTAATTGAAATCAAGGAAATACAAAATTCAAGAAAAATGGTCACAATGTATAGAAAAGGTGTTAATTTAAACTGACTCCAGGATATATTTTAATGCATTGCACTTTTTTTCATATATGTAAATTATAATTATACATCAAAATTTTAGTAAGTGAATCTATCATTGAAATATATTGGAAAATTTCCAAATTTTTTTTTTTAAATCAAGAAAATATGAAGTTTAAGTGAGTTGGTCTCAATATATGGAAAAAAGAAAGCATCAGTTTAAACCAAATACCAAGAGAATATGAGTTAAACTAATGCCTATTTTCATGTATCTAAACTATAATAAAACTATTAGTTTTGTAAAGGGAAAATTTGACTGAATTATTTTGGAAATTTTCTAGGTTTTCATCTAAAATCAAGAAAATATCAAATTTAAACAAAATGGGCATAATATAAGGGAAATAAAAGGTGTCAGTTTAAACTGACCCCAGAAGTATATGGGTTAATTAAAAAGTGGTGCTACTATAGCATGAGGTCTACCTTAATATGACATGAGTTCTACCTCCTGTTTCGACTATAGTGTGAGGTCGACCACAGCATTGAACTATAATATAATATTGTATGTGTATACATACATGACCAGCCATAATTATTAGGCCACCCCAAAAGAAATTATGTATTTCATACTATTTTTAAGTGGATAATTCTAAATGAAAATAGAATGGTTCTTTTGTTATTATTACTTTGCAAAATTTTATGAGGCAAGGAGGCAAAGATGAACTCGTCCGAATCACCGTAGATTTTCTTCATTCTTTCATTGATGAAACTGCAATATAGGTAATTATTAAATATTTATAAATTCATTTGATGCACATGTTATTGTGCAGTATTTACAAAAGAACCATTCGATTTTCATTTACAATTATTCACTTGGTAATAAATACTAAAAGATAGTATGAAATACATCATTTTTTAAAACACTGGGGTGGCCTAATAATTATGGCCTGTAGTGTATTTATTTAAACCTTATGCTAATATTTATAGTATCTAATATTCATAGTATATCTATATGCTATTTATGTTTCTATTAAAGGTAGAGAGGTAAAAATAAACACTCTATCAAATTTGTATATTTATTTTAGTGATAAACACTTTGTATCTTGTGACTGCTGTTTCCTCTGTCAAGATGACTCTTCTATAAAACTCATTCAGCAACATTTTGAAGTACCATAAAGTTTGGAAATATTTGTTAACTGGTTCAGGCTAAAGAGGATTCTTAGTTAGGAGCTTTATTTGCTTTTTCTATATGAGCAGGTCACATGTGAAAGAGATATTGTGTTTACATATGAAACAGACATTATATTGTATTATGTGTGAATATTTTTTTTTTTTATAAGCGTTTCACCCCGAGCAAGGCATGTCACTGCCACTACTGCGCAGGGGGCTACATAGAGTGGAGAAAGGATGATTAAATATAGGAAATGTCAGAGGGTGGGTGATAGGCGAGTAAGGATACCGAGAATGAGGGTTGGGTAGATGAGAGTGTTCTGAGAATAATTGGGAGTTAGTGTGATAGGAGGTGTCTATTGACCCTACATTTAAACACCTGGAGATTGTAGCTGTCGGGAAAGCAGACTTGTGGAAGGGAGTTCCACAGGCGGGAAGCGCGAGAAAAGAAGCTGCTGGAGTAGAATTTACGGTTACATCTTATTTGTTTAACTGTAAAAGGGTGGGACCAAGTTGCTAATCTAGTATCTCATGTAAATTCGTGCTTAGGCAGCACCAGTGATCTAAGCTCATCAGAGCAGAAGCCATGAAAGTACTTGTAGAAGAGGCACAGGGAAGCCACATCACGCTGGTGAGAGAGTGGTTGCAGCCGGTCTGCCAAGTCAGTATCAACCACATTACAGATCCTCCTTTGTATTTTGTCAAGAAGCCCAAGGAGAGCAGCAGGAGCACCCGACCAGATATGGCAGCAATATTCAATACACGGGCGGATGGTAGATTTGTATATGTGCAGAATAGATTCAGGTGGGAAAAACTTCCGGGCCCTGCACAGGGAGCCGACTTTCATAGCAGCAGATTTGGCAATGTATTCGATATAGTCATTCCATTTGAGGTCCGCCGAAAGTGTAAGGCCAAGGAGGCGTAGTATTTTACTCTCTGGGAGGCTAGCCTGTCCCATGCTAATGGGAGGTAGATGTGATTGTCTATGGTGGTTAGTTGATAACAGCTTCGTTTTAGAGGCATTGAAATCTACCAGCCATTTCCTACCCCAGGCCACTACGGATTGGAGATCCCTTTCAAGTACGGCAGCGAGGTTCACTTTGTCGTCCACACCTGGTTTTTGATCGATGCGAGAGTAGATTGTTGTGTCATCGGCATACATGCCAACTTGGGATCTAATGGTGTCGGGAGATCATTAATGTCGATCAGAAAGAGCGTGGGACCTAGGATATAATATTCAAGATTAAATAGTAAATTCCTGCAAGAATCTAAATCAAATCAAACATCATGATGCTATTTTGGCTAACATTTATACAACTCCTGAAAAAAGAAATCTATCTCTCTATCACGAAACCACTTGACATTTGGGCCAACTGCCTAAGATAACCAATGAAAAATTCTAAATGAAAATTAATTCATGAACAGGTAACTAAGACATAGTTTTGGGCATCTCGGCATAGCTAATGAGTGAGTCTGATTAAAACTGAGTTGGGAGTTTGATCCTCACTAGGTGCTTCATATTAGTAGCCTTGTTTTAAGCTCAGCTTTGCTTTGTAAATGACAACTACAATGTTGCTTTGGCTATAAATTATCAAATAATTTGTTATTTCAGTTCACCATTTTCTATCTCATAAATTATAAAACGGTTGTAAAATTTAAATCCATGTTAGACCTCACCTGACCTGATGGCCATGTGTAGGGAAGGGCACAGTAAACCTCTGTACTGCCTCTGGGTAGATGATATATTGAGGTAGACTTCACACTGTAATAGCATTGAGAAGTTCTATTACAAAAATAATTTCTTCTTTTACAAATTTTTTAAAGGCTTAAATAATTTTGAAAAGAATAGTTACCTTTATTTTATTTATTTATTTATATATATTTTTTTTGTTGCAGTTAACTGAATATTCAAGATTAAATAGAAAATTCCTGCAAGAATCTAAAGTCAGATCAAACATCATGATGCTATTTTGGTCAACATATATACAACTCCTGAAAAAAAAAAACCTCTATCTTCCTATCTAGAAGCCACTTGACATTTGTTGGGCCAACTGCCCAAGGTAACCAATGAAAAAGTCCAAATGAAAATTAATTCATAAACAGGTAACTAAGACATTGTTTTAGGCATCTCGGCATGGCTAAAGGGCAAGTCTGATAAAAACTGAGTTGTGAGTTTGATCCTCACTAGGTGCTTCATATTAGTGGCCTTGTTCTAAGCTCAGCTTTGCTATATAAATGACAACTACAATGTTGCTTTGGCTATAAATTAAAGTTAAAAAGGAATAATTCAATCGTGTATAAAAAGTGGATCTTTTCAAGAAAAATAACTCTTTAATAATTAATTTTTGAGGTTTAAAGAAAAAATGGCATAAAATCATGGCTATATTTGACAAATAAAAATAAGTTAAAAAAGATCTGAGTCTCACCAAAAAGTTAAAATAAAAAAACTGTTTGTTAAAGAACTGAAGATGACAAGAAAACAAAGAAAACAGGAGGATAATTCTAGAATAAAAATTTTTTTTAAAAATTTGTTTTCACAGGATAAGGCAAAATGAGAGAGATAATTATCTGGCTTTAAATTTTGATTAATATTTGGAAATTAAAGAAGAAGAATTGCTAAAACCGATAACAGATTTTGAGCAAAGAATGTGCCATGATTTTTTCTAGGAAGATTACCATAATGTTTTCAGATTAAAAAAGAAATAAGAAAATAAAAAATTCTCCAATTTGCTGGTGAAATAAATCTTATAGGATTTTTTTTGTTTGTATTTATAAAGTGAAATAAACTTTAGAAAAATTGGCATTAAAATCTTTTTCTTTTTTTAATAATGAGTTAAACTTTTCAATATTTCTAAGCAAAATTGAAAAAAATTGAAAAATTTAAATTATTTTAAAGACAAAATAACCAAAGTACATACATACATACATACATACATACATACATATATATATATATATATATATATATATATATATATATATATATATATATATCCCACATTGAGTGCTGGTGGTATTAAAACAGTTCTTGATGTATAATAACAGAGTTAAAAGTCATACTAACAATAAAAATACATTTTGTTCCTCACCGGTAGTACAACACTGAGTTTCATGCCTGAATTACTACAATATCTCTTCTTTATAGATTATTTTTTTATTATGATTAATTATAGGTGGTTCAGTATGGGGTTAACCATTACAACTGAGTAAAGATTTTAATCCTCAAAAATATAAAATCAACCAACTTAACCAAATACTAATAATAATAAAAATATTATTATTATTATTATTATTATTATTATTAATACTATTATTATTATTATCATATAATTTTGAATTTAATATATAATTCTGAATATCAATTTTTAATATTTTACTAGTACAACTACTAGTAGTAATAATAGTTGTAGTAGTACCCATATATATTATTTCAGGTTTTTGATACAAATATTTTCAGTTTCATAGGATATAAATCAGTCTGGGAAAAGGTCAACTCTGAATTCAAAACTGAATTTTGTGTAGGGGTGACAACTCAACCCTGTCAAAATCAGCCTGCTATAGAAACCAAAGCAGCTGCACTCTAAAAATGGTGAGGCTGTGGCCTTATACCCCACAGTAAAAGTTTAATGACACTATATAGAAGACAAGAAGGAGAATATTCATAAATAATGTTTAAATTGCCTGAAATAGTCAATGAAGATGAAAATTATTGCACAGCAAAAAACTTTGCTTAACCTGGTTGTTCATGGTTAATCATCTAAGTAGTGACCCAGTTTGTCCATTCTAAACTTTCGTGATCAAATGAGAATGAATGCTTCCCACATGACAACCTTAAATCAGAAATTTACTGGACTTCAATTATTCTAGCACATTGTTACAAGTGTGGAGTGTCCTTTAAGAACTGAAACATTCCAATAATAAAAGGTATGAAAAGTTATCTTCCTGATCATAACCTTTACATCAGATACCCTTAAATGTTTTATAGGGATTTAGAAAAACTGCTAAGTAAAAAGTAAGAAGGTTTGATTTATTGAGACCAAAAAAATAAAAATATCTGTATGAAGCAATTGCAGAATTATTTTCTATATAGTCAATCACAGTTATCAAATAACTTATTTCAGTTCACCATATTGTCATTTTCTATCTCATAAATTATAAAATGGTTGTAAAATTTAAAATATAAATGTAATCAAACTATTAAAATATAAGGCTGTTTGCTTCACCAATCAAATTTCAGCTTCTATTATAATATTATCAACAACCAATCAAAACTTTTGAAAAATAGGATACAATGAATTGTGTTATTACTAAAAAAAATAGAGATCTTTTTCCTTATACTAGCTTTAGATTTTGCTGTGGTGTAACTAAAAATCAACTAGAATAGATAGTAGACTTTTAAAAAAATGAATGTTACAACCAAGAAATAAATGAACAGAAATAGTTTTTTGTAAATTAAATTAAAAAGGAATTACTTTGTTTTCTTTTGATCTCATTAAATGGCATTAACAGTTCGTGATAAATACAATAAAGGTAATGTAGCCAGAAGCAAATATTGTTATAACAAACGAAGAAGTGCAATAAATATTTTGGCACTATACATATTTGTTAGACTCTTTCTAATTTGACACAAAGCCATTCTTCTCAAATACTTGATGTGTATCAAACTCACTCTCTAAGAACAGAATATATGCTTTACGTCCATGAATAGTTTTTTTGATATTTACAATATCTACTTGAAATTCTGAAGAAAATTGGATATCTAAAAGCAGAAAGAAAAACTTTCTGTAATTTTCATTATTACTACTAATATTTGGCATACTTTTATGTTGGTTAAAATGACTTAATTTCCTGTTTTGTGAAGATGGACATCTGATGTACAAACAACCCAAGATTGAGAACTGAATCTTCTTGGTATCATTGTTAATATAAAAGAAACCTCAACTCCTTATTTATTTGAAACTAAATACCAAAAGTTCTCACTGCAGATCTGAAAATGTATCCTGTCCAGCCTGTGTACACCATGGGAAACCAGTTCAACTTTGATGTTTATAGCCAGGCTCCTTTTTATCATGCCCCTGCCACAAATGAGCTCCATCCATTTGCTAAATGCTCTAGAAAAACAAATGAAGGTTTTGGTATGGATTACAGCTGTGGAAGCCAGGGAACTGGAAATAGCCGGAAGCCATTTAAATGTGATGTTTGTAGAAAAGGTTTTTCCCGAAAGGTCAATCTCAGCAATCATGAACAGACCCCTGCAGATGATAAACACTTCTACTGTCAATTTTGCAAGAAAGCATTCTCCCAACGGGCACATCTGCGAACACATGAACTGACTCACACTGGAGAAAAACCATTCAACTGCTCCTTCTGCAGCAAGTCCTTTGCACAGAAAACAAATTTTGATAACCATCGGAGGATTCACACGGGTGAACGTCCTTATCACTGTTCATACTGTGAAAAGTCCTTTAGTCAGCGCACAAACCTGGATAATCATGAGCGGACACACACAGGGATAAAGCCCTACACTTGCACAGTCTGCCAGAAATCCTTTTCACAAATCACTAACCTTAAGTATCATGAAAGGACCCACACAGGAGTGAAACCATACCACTGTGCCTTCTGTGAAAAATGCTTCACGCAGCAGACCGAGCTCAAGAATCACGAACGGACGCACACCGGTGAGAAGCCATTTCAGTGCACTTTCTGTGATAAAGCCTTCGCACAGAGGACTAATCTAGATAACCATCGAAGAATTCACACAGGAGAGAAGCCTTTCCAGTGTGGATTTTGTGATAAGTCTTTTGCTCAGCGAACAAATCTTGACAACCACAAGCGAACACACACAGGAGAAAAGCCCTTCCACTGTTCGTTCTGTGATAAATCATTTGCACAACGGACCAACCTGGACAACCACAAGAGAACGCATACTGGTGAAAAGCCATTTAGTTGCACTTTCTGTGGCAAGCTTTTTGCACAGCGAACAAATCTGGACAATCATCGCAGGACTCACACCGGTGAGCAACCCTTGAGCTGTAACTTCTGCGGAAAGGCATTTGCTCAACGAACAAATCTAGATAATCATCGTAGGATACACACAGGCGAAAAACCCTTCACATGCGAGTTCTGTGGGAAGTCATTTTCCCAGCGCTCTATCTTGGACAATCACAAGCGGATGCATAACAATGGGCAAAAATTTCTCTCTGCCAAATCATTTGTCGAAGCAAATGGCAGTGCCAACACTGTGAATGCAAGTAATAACATGTCTGCCAATAGTGATCCTAAAGCTCAGCTCAGTAAACGTAATATGAGTACAGGAGACCAACAGTCACCAACTCACCCTCCTACATCAACAATCTCTTCCTCTCACAACCCCAATGACCACATCCGACGTAAGTCTGCTTTTCCCCAGAGACTAGACCCAAAGATTAATGACCAGTACATCCCACTCGGTACAGGTAGTATGGAACAGTATTTAACTCAACCGACTCCACCCAGCCATAGGGTGCAGCCATCACCAGTACCCCTGCCATGGATGAATTCCCAGTTTCCTCAAATGCCTCAAACCTGGGAAAACAATTATGGTTGGTCGAGAGGCTTCTCAATGACCCCACTTTGGAACACTGGTTGGACAACTCCTTCAAGTGCACTCTCCTGTGGAATGAGACAAAATAAGCCAGGATTTGAAATGGGTCTCCAGCAAAGAACCTGATTAAATCTAAGCCCTTTTTGTTAAGTGCTTGATGGGAGGGCAATCTTCAGTCTCTGTGCCTATAAAAAACGGTGTGTGAAAAAATGTTTTTTCTTTGACACTGCTATTATTTTAACTACCTACACTCCTCAGTAATGTTTATTGTTTTAAAAAGCAATGATTAGAATTATAATAAAGCCTAAACATATGATGAAAGTGGATTTATACATATTTAGTTCTTGAAAATTTACAATAAAATTAATAAACACTATTTAGTTATTAGATTGTTTATTTAAAAGAATAATTTTATATTTACAACAGTCTAAAAAATAATTCAATTACATTAACACTAATGCAATGCCATAATTATCATTTACCAATTTATAAAGAAATAAATATGCAAAGATTTTTTATTAATAAATTTATAAACATTATGAGCCAACTATGAAGAAATTCTTATCAGTTACAATTTTATAAAGTTCAAATCGATTAGTAACTAATTACTAATTTATTAGTATTTAGTTTGTTTTGCCAACCATTCCAATAAATATTATAATAAATATAAAGTGTAAATAAACAATCTAATAAATAAACAAATAGTGTTTATTATATTTCTTTTCAATCCAGAAAAACAAAGAAAATACAGGGTGTTCATAAAGTTTGTGTGCACTTTTAAAAATTTATTACTTAATTTGTATTTGTGATAGAAATAATATGTAAAAAATGTTATAAAGTTTAATGTACCTAGTTTTAAGTATAGTTATTGAATAATTCTTTACCACAAAATTTGCAACAATTTTTAGATAAGTAAAAAAATATTATTACCCTTTGTATTGCTAATGATGGAGGACATGTGGAAACTTAAATAAAATTTCAATAAAACCTTAAAAAATATAGACTTCTTTCTAATCCTTTTTACAAATTATTAAACTATAATATTAAGAAGCATCTTATTCCCTTCCATAAATGCAAATGTACAAAGGAACAAAAATACTGTAAAATAACTAAATGCACAAAAATCAATTTATTTACCATAAATTAGACACTTTTAGATAATATAGAGTGTCCATAAAGTCCATGTTCACTTTAAAAAATTGATAACTTTATTTGTATTTGTGATAGAAATAATATGTAAAAAATGTTATAAAGTTTAATGTACCTAGTTTTAAGTATAGTTATTGAATAATTCTTTACCACAAAATTTGCAACAATTTTTAGATAAGTAAACAGATGGATCAGCAGGGGTGGACTATTTTATTGGTCTCCACGTTTGCCAGATTTGACTCCATTTTTTTGTGGGGACATGTGAAAACAATTGTGTATGCAACCAAACCTAATTCATTTGAAGATTTGAAAGCTAAAATAACTAATGTGATTTCAGGCATTACTGTAAATCAGTTGGCAAATGTTTTCCATGAACTGCAAAATCGTATAACCCTTTGTATTGCTAATAATGAAGGATAAATGAAAACTTAAATAAAATTTCAATAAAACCTTAAAAAATATAGATTTACTTCTTTCTAATCCATTTTACAAATTATCTCTATCGCAAATACAAATAAAGTTATAAATTTTTTAAAGTGCACACAAACTTTATGAACACACTGTATATAAATTCCCTCTCACACATCTAGGTTTTATTTAAATTTTAATCATAGCCTTTTAAAGCAATAAACATTGCTGAGGAATGTGGGCAGTTAAAATAATAGTGGTGTTAAAGGAAAAAGAGTCCTTTTGACACACTTTTTGTGGGTAAAACATTTTTGCACTAATGGGATCATTTCTTACTGAATTTCTACAATGAAAAACTACCATTATTTATGTTATTTACAATTGAATTAATATCCTCATCTTAGCTGCTACGTCCACAACATTTTTGCCATTATATACTCTTAGGCTTCTTCGGGTATTTGTCAGTCCAAGTAACCTTCAGGGAATTTCAAACTGAATCCTTTATTCAATCTACAGGGATAGATTGTTCTCATTCTATTGTCCATGAATAGGTATATCTTCATTACTTGTTCAGTTATTAGTAGCCCTGTTTCTACCAGTAGTACAGATAGACTCAAACATAGTCACAACAGGAAAAGTAATTTCTAAGTGCTTTCAGCTTAGTCATTGTCAAAGAAGTTGTTTATGTATAAATAAGATGACGATAATATTTGAATCTCTGAGAAGAGGAATGGTTCACTTCATTTATTTTTTTAGATCAATTCACCCCGAGCAAGGTGACGAAACTACTAAGATGCAAGGAGCTACTGGGAGTGAAAGTGAATGAAAAAGAGTTAAGAAAGAATTGCAAACTCAATTCTAAACAGGAAACAAGGGATAAACCACTACTCCTGTTCGAAAGACTGGGGTGGAGTGTGAACCAGACACTAGGTGAACATAACTATTCCTCTTAATTTACAGTTGGACTAATATCTTCATCTTTGTTGTTAGTATTGCATTTCAGTCATTTTGCATTTCAGTCTTTTTCAGGTAGCAGTTAACCTGGGTAACCTTCAGAGAATATCAAAGTGAACGCTTTATTGAATCTATAGGGTGAAGGTTGTTCTCATTTCACTGTCCATATATAGGGTTTTTTGGTTTTGGTTAACTGTTCTATTGTTCCCAATTTGAGTACAGATATACTCAAATAATGTGAAACCAGGACAAGCCTTTTCAGTTTAGCTATACTCAAAAAAGTTGTTTATGCATTAATAATAATATTAATTAATAATTAATAAGAATGCTTTTTGTCTGAATTTTTACAGTGAAGATTTTTTTTGACTACGAAGCAAGACAATAAAGCTAATAAGATGCAAAGGGTTGTTGAGTGTTAGAGAACAGGAACAAAGAAAAAACACTTAATGAGAGAGAACAAAAAAAGAACAAGAATTAAGAAGACAAAAGATAATGATTGACATTGCATTTAAATTTGACTGGGAAGCAAGAATCTAGAAAAAAAAGTTCCACAAATGAAAAGTGCAAAAGAAGAAACTGTTAGCATAGAACTTACAGTTACAACTAATCACTTCAACGCTAAAATGATGAAATCTTGCTGCCAATCTAGTACTGCACTTAAATTCAGAATGTCTAGTTACTACAGAGCAAAGTTTGTTAGAACAATTACCATGAAAGTATTTGTCTATATTTCTGAGATGAGGTAGTATTTACAGTATTTACATTATTTGGACTATTGTCCTCATCTTTGTTGCCATTTGTACAATGTTTTGGCCATTGTATGCTTCGGACTTTTTCAGGTGATAGGAATTTTGAACCAAACCCTTTATTACAATTACAGGGATCTTCATTCTTTGTGTTGTAGTGCCTCTTCTGATAGTCATGAGTTATCTCCCTATAACCCTGCAAGTTACTTGTTCACCACTGCTGTACTGAACTCACAACTCTTTGGGTCAAGCCACAGAAACTAACCAATGTCTATATCCATTGAGGATACATGGCCTAGTGGATTGTATCATGAAATTAATTTGTTTTTTTATAATCATATCGCCCCCAAGCAAGGCATTTTATTGCCACTGTTTTGCAGGAGGTTACATAGAAAGAAAGTTATGAGAAAGAGTGGGTAAGAGAAGGATGAGAATACTGATGAGAGTAGAGTGGGTGGAGAAAGGAGCATGAGAGAGAGGATGCAGGTTAGTGAGATAGGAGATGACTATTGACTTTACATTTAAATTCTTGGAGATTATAGCTGTCAGGAAAGCAAGTAAATTAAATTGATATATATAAATATATATATATTTATAGAAAAGGCACATGGAAATTACATTATGGTGTTGGGAAAGTGACTGAAGCTCTGATGCCAGGTCAGGAGCAATAACATTGCAGATTATTCTTTGGAGTTATCATTATTTTATTTACAGTTAGACTAGTGCCCTCATTTTTTATGCCCTTTGGCATTTGTACGTTGATTCAAGTTACCTGCAAAGAATTTCAAACTAGACACTTTATTAAATCTACAGAAGAAGTTTGTTCTCTTTCAACTTCCCATATCACAGAATATCTTATCCTGGTTAATTTTTGAAGTTATTAGTTGTCCTGTTTCCTCTGAGTCTGACTATATCTGTACTATCCAATCCAAGGGGTTGAACTCACAATTATTATGCTACCAAATTCACTAACCAATTCTTTGAATCCTTGCAGCCATTGTCCCATGGTAACAATTAGCCAAGGAAATATATGCCAAAATATGGACAGCAAAATGAGAACTATCTACACCTGTAGATTGAATAAAGGGTTCAGTTTGAAAATACCTAAAGGTTAACCACACTAAAGCAAACTTACAAAATTTTAATGCTACAATGATCCAAATGTTGTAATAACAAAGATGAGGATATTAGTCTGACTTTAAATAATGTAAATAAATGGATGATCTCTATAAAAAAACAATCATTATTTTATTTACAGTTGGATTAGTGGCTTAATCTTTGTTGTTATGATCACAGCACTTTGGTTGTGATGCCCTCTGGCCTTCGTCTGTTGACACAGGTTACCTTCAGAGAATTTCAAATTAAACTGTGTCTTTACTGCTAGTTTTGTTGCTAGAAGTGACTATGGATTTAAATTTAAATTTCAATGGATTTCTTCATGGATTGATTTCCATGGCAAGTAATCCTGGTGTAGTCCACATTTTGATTTTATTTAAGCTCTGAGATGATGAAATAATTGGTAAGTAAAAAAGCAATATATTTGATTCAGTTAATATTTATTTTGAGTGGAATGAACAATATTTTTCTGCAAGGTTCTGTCAGGATGTGAAAGAAAGGAAAAAAATAGAAAGGACTTCATTTTTGCTTTTCTAAAATCAAATTCTTATATTCCCAAATCGGCAAAGAATATTGTTAAAATCATAATTACTAAAAAAAAAAAAAAAAAAAAAAAATGATTCCAACATGGAATTTCCAACTAGTCTGCTAAAATATGGCTGAAATATTTTCTAGTATTTCAAAAGTTTTCAGCAATCTTAATATAATTACCAGATAACAAGATGTCTTCTAAGTTGTAAATGACTGTCTTTCTCAATGAATAATACCAGAGTCTGGTTGCTGATTTAGGAGATGACTCTGAATTTTTCCCTATTGCAATAAACATGTATTCTCTTGGAGTAGCCCAAACCTTGAGCACCTATTGAGCCGTAAGCCCAAACCACAAGTGGAACTTTGAGATACAATCCATCACTAAGGATATTGAAAAATGACCAGTTCCTTGTACCACTTCAGTTAGTACCTGAATCCTGCTATCAACCATTACAAAAGCTATATCAGACTGACAATGGAGTACTGCTGCCATATATGGGCTGGAGCTACCCAGTCTTCACTTTCCAGTCTGTGTGATAAATCTATTGAATTATTACCAGATATCATATTTGTATACCACAAAACAGACACTAATCATAGACTACCCCCTACCATTACAAGAACCAGATCAGGCCAAAAATGGAGTACTGCTGCTATATATGGGCGTGAGCTACCCAGTCATCACTTGCCAATTTTGATAGAGTACAGAAATGTCTTTGCATCCTTGTAGGTGATGAATTATTTTCTGCCCTACAACCTCTTTCCCACGATGAAACTTTTCCAACCTCTTGCTGCTCTATTGCTATTTCTATGGAAAGTGCTCAGATGAGCCATATTCCTTAGTTCCACCAGTTCTAACTTTCACGACCCACCATGCCACGCACATTGTAGTGAACCACCCTCCGTATTCCATTCTGAGCAAGTTTCACTTGAGCTGCTTCTTCCCATGAACTGCTGCTTTGTGGAACTGACTCCCAAAAGGATGCTTCCTCAATCACTACAATCTTAACCTGTTTAAATCTAAGATTAGCCATAATCTTACCCATATATGCTCATAAACTATGCCTCTTACTCTGTAACCCTGCTACCTTGAGTGGCTCTTGGGCCTTGTACAGAGTGGACATTATTGTAAAAAAAAGGTAATACCTCATAAACACTGACAAAACAATTGTAAAAAAAATCTAGATGACACTTATACAAGGACCCTACATGTTGCATTGAATTCATACTGTAAACAACACCCTACTGCAGCCCTCTGACAATTTACATCTCATGAGTCATTTGGGAGAGAATGAAACTTGCATTCTGTTGTGGATACAAAAACATAAGCACACTAGCACTGGACATCTATTCAAAATCAAATCATGATGACACAAGATCTATTTGCTTACATTATTTAAAATCAGATGTCCTCATCGTTGTTACAATAACAACATTTCGGCCATAGTGACATTTGGCCTTCTTCAGATGGTAATCAATCTGGTTAATCTAACTGGACCCTTTATTTAATCTGTGAGAGTAGGCACCATGTTAAACCAGACTTTGTGCAAAGTAAGATAAAAATCTTGGTTTCTCTGTTGCTGCCATGTCATTGCAATTGGAGGCTACTCAGAATTCAAAAACTTTAATTCTAAATTTGTATGACTTATTTTTAGTTTCCAGATGAATGAATAATTTTCTGAGGCAAAACCTTATTAACCATTATACAGATCCAGATTAAATATTAATAAAAAATAAGCAAGTGCTGAGGGCATCAAACATATAATGTTAGGATGTGTTTATAACTGTAAGTAGCCTTAATCTGGTCTTGCATTATATCATGGAGCTGATGTTAACTGCTTAGTAGGCTGGCTATCAGTGACTAATATGATATTAACATGAATCGCTAGATCCACTTCTGATGTCATAACTGTCATTAGGCATAGAATCTGTGAAAGTGAAGTGCTTGATAATAAATCCATCATAATAGTGATCACTAGTGGCAATTCTACAGGGGAACCAGAAGGGGCCAAGACCCTGCGAGAATTTTGGTTAATCTATTGATTGGCCTCCACCCCACTTTTATAAGCTTTAAAAATTTATGAAACAGGCCATTCTCGGAATTTGATAAGATTTAATCTTCATCACTTTTCTCTCTGCATTTTCTTCTTCATTTAACTTTTTAAGGACACATACAGAGACCAGTTTGAAAGAAAAACAAACAAAATAAAACAACCAGATAGATAGAAACAGACATGTTTTTAGGGAGGGAAAGAGACTATTTTCATATCTGAAGGAAGATGTTAATTAGAAATAATATAGATACATAGGCAGTCAGTGATTTATGGTCAAGTGAAAGAATTGGTCAGTAATTTTCTCCAATCTACTGAAGAGTTCCAAGACATCAAATTTCTATGTCATGTAGTATGAAAATGAAGATGCTCTTTTGCCACCCTCCTTCTCCTCAGAAAAATCTAGGCCCCCTAAGTGCCCCACACTTTCAAAGTTCCACAATCACCACTGGTGATCACCTTCAGTTAGTTAAGTGTCATACGCGATACATGCTTGGGCAATCATGTTTCTTTAAGAGACATGACTGAGTGGGCAGAAGATTTTCCTACAGTAGGTTACCATTGTTTTTTGTGGTAGACTGGTTGCCAACCAAGGCTATCAAACCCAATCTGTCCTGCTATTAAATGCATAGTTCGAGGGTGAAGAGACGGGTTAATACCTTTCCCAAGGGTATTTGTGCATAAGTGAATGCGACGAATGCAACTGAAATTCAAACTCAGCTTTTTGATTTCTTGTTCCGAGCTGATATCCACTGCACCACAATGAACATCCTCAATGTGATCACCTTAGTTTCTCCTCTGGAAGTTTTGCAATGTAGAACAGACTTCTGAGAAGATTTTTCCTTGATCAGTACAACATTGGCCTCTTTAAGTTCAGAGTCAACCATCATCTATCCTATGCACCCTTTACACCCACTCTTACATCATCTTCATTTTAACCCTCTACCTTGAGTGACTCATTTTTGGAATGGAAAATAATTAACTAGAAAAATAAAAGATTTAGAATTAGATTCTTGATAAGTTACAGAGAACCCGTCACTCACAGTTGCTGTCAATGACCCCTTGCCATCAATGCTTCTGTAACTTGTTTTTTTTTTACAGGTAGAGGTGTTGACACTACACAAACCCTTTTATCCTCTGGTGAGGTAGACTGGTTACCAACCAAAGCTATAGAACCTAATCTTTCTTGCTATTTAACCACTCTTTCTTTATTATTTTACTCTCTTTTTCTGATTCTAAGTATCAGTGCTATACTTGATGCACGTTTGGACAAACATGTCTCTTTCGATCCATAACTGACTAGGCAAAAGATTTTTCTGCAGTAAGTTGCCATTTCTTTCTGTAGTAGACTGTGTGCAACCCAAGGCTTCAGAATTCAATCTGTCTTGCTATTTAGCCCCTAGCTGGATGGAGAAGAAATGGATTAATACCTTTCCCAAGGATATTTTTGTGTTAGTGTATGAAACAATTTTGACTGGAATTTGAACTTGGTTCTCTGATTTCTCATTTGGAGTCAATATCCATTACACCACAAATACTGTACTTATCTTAATTTAAGGATAAAAAAACATATGTTTATTTCCTTTAAAATAAAAAAAGAATTATTTTAAAGTTTAAATCTGTTATTAAAATGAAATTTTATCTGACACAGAAACTCACAAAGAAAATACATCACCCTGTTAAAGACTTACAGATTCCCCATTTCTGCTCTCAAAAAATAAATTTTCTTAAATTGTGTTTTAACCAACAATATTTCTTTATATATACCTTGTTTAAAATAACATTTTCCTACAGTAGGTTACCATTTCTTTCTTCAATAGACTGGTTGCCAACTAAGGCTATAGACCCAATCTGTCCTGCTTTTTAACCTATAGCTGGAGGGAGAAGAGATGAATTAATACCTTTCCCAAGAGTATTTGTGCATTAGTGAATGCAAAGAATTCAATTGGAGTTCTAACTTGGCTCTTTGATTTCACATTCCGAGCCGATATCCAATGCACCACAATGCACATCCTAGTAAGTTAAAGATCTATTAATATTCAGCAGGACTGACAAAATTGTGGCAGCAGATTTAGGTCTAGCAACTATTTTGTTTCTTCTGCAGGTTGGAACTATGGAAAGAGAGGAAAAATACTTTGATTGAGAAATCTTGTTTATACATAGTGCCACATGGGTGGGTAAAATTTCAGAATGGTACCAACAATTTAGAGAAATCATTTTATCTCTTTCAAAATTACTCTTAGGTATGTGCAAAAGTTTCCAGCACTCTTTATTGCCTCTGCCTTAAGGTTGAGGTATTCAGTTTGCATTTGTCTCTTTGTATGCTTGTTTGTTTGTCTATCTGCCTGTGGTCAAGATATCTCAAGACTTCCTTGATAGATTCAACTGAAAATTTCAGAGACAATTGACCACATGACTGGTACAAACTGAGCAGATTCTGGATTTGATCTGGTACAGGTTAAAGTTTCTAGATTATTTTTCCAGTTTTATTAATAAAATTTACGTTTTTACATTTCACATAACAAATAGTGAATTACCTCCCCTAGACAATTTTGAATACTGAATTACCTCCCTTGTTTCATTTTAAGTGTGCATTTTATTTTGGAAGTGGTTGAGTTCATTTTTTGTATTTTCACTCTTGAAAGTGATTAAAAGTTCATAGCAATTTTTATTTCTCATTTTAACAATTATCTTTTGCTAATCACTGAGATGATGCTGGCATTGCTTTGGTGGAGGTTTGGGGTCTTTGACTGCTATTTCTAGTTTCTTTTGTTTTTCTTAACTACAGACTGAAAGCACAGTTTAAATTTGTTTGTTTTTTTCCACTGGAATACACATTCCTAACATAATTGAAAAACAGTAAAGATAGCTTCCTATTGTAAAATTAATACTGTTACTTACCATACACGAAATCAAATGGGGGTAGAAAGATTGTGTAGCATCAATCTTCTACAGAAAGAAAATATTGAAACTGTAAAAATCAGCTTTCAGAATCCTGACACTTGTAGGAAATAGGCACTTATCTAATCTCTCAGGCTGATTAAATGATAAAGTTAAGAATAAAATATTTGTTGTTGGAGGTGGACAAAGTTTAGTAATCACTGGTTCTTTTATGCTGGTAAGCTTACTGTTATTTGAATGCTTGTAAAATATTTATAAGTTGTATTTTAATAATAAGTTGATTTCAATTGATTTTAAATATATTGAATTTGAGTGAATCATGAATCTTGGTGAAATTAAAAATAAAAGACCACCTCCCCTGTCCCACAGAAAACAACAGAACAAAAAATATCAAACAAGGATGTTTCTTTATTTAGTTTAGTTTTATGTTGACCCACTGAGAAAGAAACACAAATGTTACCAGCAAATGACATTGTCAGAGTAGCTCAAAGCTAAAATACATACATACATACATACATACATACATACATACATACATACATATATATATATATATATATATATATATATAATAAAATAATGAAAAATAAAATAATGAAAAATAAAATAAAAATAAAAAACTGACAAATTCAAATTCAAAATATTTTGTGTTTTTTCATTTTAATTCATTTATGTTTATGAGGAAGTGCTGAAAAGTTCACAGCCTGACAGACAAAAAGGGTCACAGCCTGACAGACAAAAAATTGGACAAAATCCAATCAAATGACAACATGAAGTTCATGGCCAAAAACTTTCCCACAACCACTTTTCAGGCATTGCCTCTGTCAGTGCTTTTTTAACTACAGGGTGTTTCCCAATTTTTGAAACAAAATGATTGGTCACAAACCAAGGACTACAAATGATAGCGTAACAATAATTACATTTATTGAAAGATTAAAAAATAAGATTTGCAACCGTTTAATCTCAAACCTGTCAAGAGAAGCCCCAGAGTACATTTTCTGGATGTCCACCATTCAGTTGCAGGCTTTGTTGAATGCAGCATGCAAAATTGTTGGAAGCACATTCATATTCCTCTTGGGTGATCACATTGCCCTATGACCTTCACAAGTGCCATGAGCTTCAAAAGTTCATTACCAATTTGAAAATTTCACTCCAGTTTAGAAATGTGTTCAAAGTGAACTTCTTTCATAGTTTTGCTTGAACAATCTTGAAAGACTTAATTTCTTAATATGTCTTCACAGAAAATAGCTGTTCCATCGTCCAAGACATGATTTTTGCTAACTTAGGTTGAAAATGTTAACTATTTTCCATCAATAATTAAAAACGAATAAAATCAACAGGGAAGATTTGAGACGCCGTTGCTTTGTTTTAAAAGTTGCAAAACACCCTATAGATGTTGCTCCAACGACTTTACACAGAAATACAGCAAAACTTGGGTGCATTATATGTGCAGGATATAGATACAGAAGCTTCTTCCTCTTTTATATACCGTGTCACTTCAGGACGTAGGTGATCGTGGTTCTCTACGTCTTCTTATCCCTTGTAGCTCTTAATATATCAAGCATTAGGAATTAGAAGGTACTTTTCACTGAGAAATAAAAAACAAAAAAATCAGGTTTAAAGTTTTTCGACTTTCGCAATACTGTAACTTTTGATCTATTTGAGATAAACTTCTCAATTTCTTTTGAAAGAAGTTAAAGGCATCTACAAATACTTACACTTAATTGATTTTCACACAAATGGCAAAAAGTAGCTTCTGGAACTCAAGGCCTCATATTCTGTCTTGGTATTTCTCGCAAACCCTGATCTGCCATCCACTTGCTCAAGCTCATCAAGTATGTTCAGAACAAAGCTGAACATGGCCCTCCACATCTGCCTATTCCTTGTAGCTCTTAACACTTTTTCTCTTGTTATTTCTCCCAAACCCTGCTTAAGCCCTTCAAGTATGTCATGTGCTGTTTTCTCCTGTCTCTCTTTCTTTTTATCTGCCCTATGAGTAACAGATTCTCCAATCCGTTCTTCCTCATTATGCATCCCACCAACCTCTGCTGTCTCTTCTTGATGTTAAGTATAAATTTCCATTTCATTTCAATTCTCTCTAAAACCTTGTTGTTGTTTGCATGTTTGCTCCATGGTATTCACAGCATCCTTCTGTAGAACCACATTTCTGTTGCTTTGAGTCTTTCCTTCATCTTTGAGGAGATTGTCCAGCATTCATTGCCATATAGGAGGACAGATATCATGTAACAGTCCAGTACACTTTTCTTTGTTTCTGTTGCTTCGAGTCTCTCCTTCATCTTTGAGGAGATTGTCCAGCATTCATTGCCATATAGGAGGGCAAATATCACGTAACAGTTCAGCCCTCATTTCTTTGTTTCTGTTGCTTTGAGTCGCTTCTTTATTTTTGGAGAGATTGCCCAGCATTAATTGCCATATAGTAGGACAGATACCACATAATAGTCCAGTACACTTTTCTTTGTTTCTGTTGCTTTGAGTCTCTCCTTCATCTTTGAGGAGATTGTCCAGCATTCAGTGCCATATAGGAGGACAGATATCATGTAACAGTCCAGAACTCTTTTTTTTGTTTATGTTACTTCAAGTCTCTCCTTCATTTTTGGGAAGATTGTCTAACATTCACTTTCATATAAGAGAACAGATATCATGTAACAGCCCAGTACTCTTTTCTTTATTTTGAACAAAATTTTCCTATCTGTCAATACTCTAATCAGCTTTCGGAATGCCTCCCTGGCCATCTCAATACACCTTTGGTCTCAGTGTCAGTGCAGTTTATTATATTTTATTTTTAATCATTTCACCCCAAGCAAGGCATTCCACTGCCACTGTTGCGCAGGGGTGTACATAGGGGAAAGTGATGAGAAAGAGGGGTTAGTTATAGGAATTGTTGGGAGGAGGGTGATAGACGGATAAGGATACCGAGGATGGGGGTTGGGTAGATGGGAAGAGTGTTTGAGAGAACGGATACGAGTTAGTGTGTTAGGAGGCGTCTATTGACCTTACATTTAAATTCCTGGAGATTGTAGCTGTCGGGGAAGCAAGTATATGGAAGGTAATTCCACAGGCGGGAAGTGCAAGAAAAGAAGAAGGCTTTCTATTTTCTCCCACAAAATAACTTTTGGACAGTAATCGTGTTTGAAATGTTTTACTCAAACTAGTAACTAACATTGCACAAGTTTCTTGCACTTCCAATTTGTGGAGCTTCTTTCCATTTGTTTGCTTCCCTTATAAATTTACTCTTTAGTATTTCAAGATATTTTTTGTATAACTTGGTAAATCTATCTGTTAAAATGTGATGTCAGTGTTATTTTCATTTTGGCATCAGTTAGATGACAATTTATGCATTGCACACTGTATTTACAGTTCAGTGCATTAATATGCTGTACAAACATTCATTTAGAAATAAACTAGGAATGCTAAA
Source organism: Ascarosepion bandense (assembly GCA_037127315.1). Taxonomy (NCBI): domain Eukaryota; kingdom Metazoa; phylum Mollusca; class Cephalopoda; order Sepiida; family Sepiidae; genus Ascarosepion; species Ascarosepion bandense. Next base: position 272,621 of record JBBBDQ010001373.1, read on the forward strand.
AATGGGGCAAAAGTGTCATTAAAACTGTCTGAAGCTGGTTGACACACCCATTACGTATGGCATCAGTTAAATGCCATACGTGATACATGCTTGGGTGATCATGTCTCTTTCAATCCATGTCTGACTAGACAGATTTTCCTGCAGTTAGTCAGTTAAGTGCCATATGTGATACACGCTTTGGGCAATCATGTCTCGAAAGAGACATGACTGACTCGGCAGAAGATTATCCCGCAGTAGGTTGCCATTGCTTTAAACTCCAACTTCAATTGCCATCTTCTAACTCCTTGATTTCCATCCATCTCCTTTTCTTCAACATCCTCTGTACCTTGTCTTTTCTCTAACTGTAACCCCTTGCACACCAGTGGTGATCCTGCCTTACTTGGGCTTGGTGTGAAATTATTATAAAAAAGAAGAAAGTTCTTAAATTTCCTTAGCCTTTACCTTCATCCTTAGGGGCTTACGGCCATATTACGTTGAATACACCGGTTCTCGCTCGATCACTGAAGTTAAGCAACATTGAGCCTGGTCAGTACTTAGATGGGTGATCACTTGGGAATACCAGGTGCTGTAAGCGTTTAGTGACGGATGTGCGATGTGGTGCAGTGGATATTGGCTCGGAAAGAGAAATCGGTGAGCCGAGTTCGAATTCAAGTTGAATACCCTGCATTCACTTAAGCACTGGTACCCTTGGGAAAGGGATTAATCTGTCCCTTCCCTCTAGTTATGGGTTAAATAACAGGGTAGGACTTGGGGACCCTGCCCTTAAAAACAAATCCCAATGAATCTTGATACTTGAAAAGAATAAAGTATTGCTAGACACAAAACATAAATTGTTGAAAGAAAAAGGTATTACCAGCAATAAATAAATAAAAATTTAGTTGGCATTAAATGACCCGCTGAAGTTGATATGCCATAAAAACAAAACAACCAACCAACCAACCAATCGTCCTTAGGGGTCATACCTAATACACACTTAGATGATTATGTCTCTTTTCCAATTTATGACTGACTTGGCAAAAGAATTTCCTCAGTAGGTTGCTATTGCTTTCTGGCTGCCAGCCAAGGCTATAAGACTTACTTTGTTCTGCTATTTAACCCATAGCAGAAGGTAGAAGAGATGAATTCACACCTTTCCCAACAGTATTTCCATAGAAGTGAATGTAACGAATTCAACTGAAATTTCAACTTTGCTTTCTGGTTTCTCCTTCCAAGCCATTTTCCATCACATCATTTAGTTACTGACCTGACTCAATGTTGCTTAACATCAGAGATACCATGAGAACCTGTGTTTTAACATGATATGACCAAGAGTGTCACAAAAATTAGGCATTTGGGGACATTTCAGCTATTGTATGCTCCAGTCTTCTTCAGATGATTGGAATTTCAAACTGAACCCTTTATTTCAGTCACTGGGGTATATTGTTCTCCTTCATCGAGCAACGTCACTTCCAGATGTCTTAGTTATCTCCCTTTAACTGAACTGTCCAAGCTATTTGTTCACCACCGTTGTAGCCGGGTATTGAGCTCACAACTCTTTGGTTCAAGTCACGAGAACTAAACAATGCTTTTATCCACTAGGCCACGTGTCCTTGTGGCTACCATTTTCTATTTCTATAGACAAAACATTTGAGATACAATGAAGGCAGAACTCCTTCCTAAAACATGTAAATCTTACAACTGCTCTTAGGCTTTAGACTGTTGGTGATTGCTTCTAACGGAGTAGTATTATGAAGGGGAGAATGTACGTGTTAACGAAATAAACATCTGCTCTTAGGTCTTAGATTGCTGGAGATTGTGGATTAAGATTTTTTTGTTCACCACTGAATTTTCTCTCCACAACATAACAGGTATCATACTGCTTCTAACATATCACTCAATAAATCATGGGTCTAACTAATAAAACAACAACTTTTAGGTAAAATTTGACCTTATTCATTAACAGTCTCCTTCCAGGGTGATACACTGATTCCAATGCTTCTCTAACAATTCGATGCCTTTTTTGTAGAACGATTTGTTTTTGGCCTCAAATTAGAGCCCAATCTCTTTCCCTAGAGCATACTTTTGAGGTCTGCAAACAGCCAGTAGTCACTGGGGGTCAAATCTGGAGAATAAAGTGGATGCAGAAGCAATTTGAAGTGCAATTCTTGTAGTTTTGCCATCATTGTGATCAACTTATGGCACGGTTAAAGATCACTTTTTTCTTCTTCATTTGTGGCCGTTTTTTGGCAATTTCTTCCTTTAAACACACCAACAATGTTATATAATATTTGCTATTGATGATTTTTCCTTTCCCAAGGTAATCAATGAACAAAATATCTTACACATCCCAAAATACAGAGGCCAAGTATATTAATGCACTGAACAGTAAATACAACGTAAAATGCATAAATTGTCATCTAAATGATGCCAAAATGAAAATAACACTGACATCTCATTTTAACAGATATATTTACCAAATTATACAAAAAATATCTTGAAATACTAAAGAGTAAATTTAATAAAAACACCAATGACTTCAACCATGGCCTCCAGAAAACTTTGGAATCTCCTGCATCTCTTTTGAATGGTCTCCTTGTTTAAGTTGGTGAATGTTGCCATAATTCTTGCCTTCAGTTCATCTTTGGTGTTATAAGGAGTTTTATTGGTCTCTTGCTCAACTGCGTCTCATTTATAATAATCTAGGGTGCTGCAGTCTGGGAAAATAGGTGGCCAGATGTAAGGGGTGATTTAGTTGCAGAAACTGTCTGACTGCCATGACTGGGTTTTCCTGCTTGTGTGACATGGTGCAGAATCCTGTTGCTATACATAGGCTCTTCCAGCAACCACTCTCTTGACCCCAGGTAGCACTATCTCCTTAAGCTACTTGATATAGGCATCTGTACTGAGTTTGAGGCCCTCACCAACAAATCAAATTTGATAGTTCTTTCTTTATCAGAATGATTAGAGTGAGTTTTCCAAGCTGTCATACCTTCATAATCAACATTAGACTCATCCAACTCTTTTTTAATCCTCTGTATCCTCAGATTAACATCCAAATACTATGAAGTGCTTGTATTGGAGCTTCCGGCATGAATTCCAAGCAGTACAGCCTTCTGTTTCCAAATTTTTGGCTAAGTATAATAAAATGTAAATGCAAATTCTACTCCATCAGCTTCTTTTCTCGCTATTCCCACCTGTGGAATTTCCTTCCGTTTACTCGCTTTCATGACTACTACAATCTCCAGGAGTTTAAACGTAAAGTCAGTAGTCATCTCCTATCTCACTAACTTGCATCCTCTCTCTCATGCTCCTTTCTCTGTCCACCTCACTCTCATCAGTATTCTTATCCTTCTCTTACCCACTTCCTGACACACCTCTTTCTCATAACTTTCCTCCTATGTAACTCCCTGTGCACCAGTGGCAGTAGATGGCCTTGCTTGGGCGATATAATTAAAAAAAATAAAAAAGTAAATTGCATTATGGTGATCTTTTGCTCACAGATGGAGCTCAACTGACTCTACTATATTGTGCAGTTGACAAGATCAAAAACAACCAACCCGCATGCTTGAAATTAAAAAATATAAAATGGTGATAATTTACCCATCACACCCTGTACAGTACAAGCAAATTATTATTTATTTTTCAGTTTATTTATTACTAGCAGTATAGCCCAGCGTTGTTTGGGTGTAATGAAAGCTTTAAAACTAATCCATGGTCCTGGATCTCAGACTCTTTGGACGTTGGCATGAAAGACTAAAAAGCAATAGTTGTCTCCAGTCAAAGCAAAGCCGTAGATTGAAAGAAAAATGAATGGATGTAAGTCAAAATTTCCAGTATCAATGTCAAATAAGTTTTTTGTCACAAACTGAATTTTGAAGGCTAAATAAGCCCTCTGAGTAAATGGTATCCTGGATGAGACTAAGAACTACAATTTCACCTACTTAGAGCCAAACCCAAAGCAAAAACCAAAAGGGCTGGAAACCTGATTTTAATCAGACCCGATAGGATATTGGGGTATCGATTTCCAATATTGGAGTCAAACAAGTTATCCAAGAATAAACTAACCTAAGTAAGTCCATCAGGAGTAAAATTGGAGAAAAAGAGCCATATTGATGGCTGAATATCAGTTTTTGATCGGATTTGATAGAATATCGAACATATCAATTTTCGATATCGAGGAAAATGAGTCAACTGAGAAGATCTACTAATTTTTGAGACTAAGAACTATAATTTTACCAAGTTAGAGCAAATTCTGCAGTAAGAACCATGATAAAAGGGCTGATATCCTGATATTGATCAGACTTGATCAGATATTGGGGTATCAATTTTTGATATCAGGGGAAAATTGTAAAAAATAAATAGCCCATGACCTAACCGGAAGCCTAAAAATATTTGTGTGAAATTTGATGAGAATCAAATAAAAATTGTGGGTTTGTATAAAGGACAGACAGACAGACAGACACAAACATCTTGCCTTTTATATATATAGATGAAGAGTTGATTCTTTTTTATGGCTTATCAACCATTTGTGAGTTATTTAAGGCTGAAACAGGTTTTGGATTCTAAGAATAATATATTTTTTTTAGCAAGTCAATATTGCATTAACAGTTTATTGAGAATAACAATAATTTTTCCAAAAACAAATTCTACTATTTAACCCATAGCTGGGTTAAGAAGATGGACTCAGATCTTTCCCAAGGGCATTTGTGTCAGATTGAATACAGTGAACCTGAACTGGAATTTGAACTCGGCTCTCTGATTTCTCATTCTGAGATGCTACACATTACACCACCCACATATCTTCTTTTGGAGAAAGAGAAAGAAATCAGGATCAAAGATTTCGTACAATTCAGCCATTTGTATTTTTTTGTTTCTTTGTTTTCATTTTATGAGATTTTATAACAGATTGAAAAGTCAGTGCATATATCTTGTGAAGTGTCATTGAACAGGTAAGTTATGTGAGGATTTAAAGCTGAAACCTGCAAAAAGTTTTGGTTAAAGAAAAAAAAGAAAAATAAAGGTACTGTTAAGGTTTACTGGACCACCTGGAAAAAATAGGGAAGAATTTTTTTTTATGATTTTTTATTATTAATATTCGTTAGGCCTTCATCCAGTGATGACGTGTGTCAGAATTTAAAAATATTGGGTTTTTTTTTTATCATTTTAGAAGGGGATATCTGTTTATAATAAAACCACTATGCCAAGTTAATCCTGATTTCTTAAAGAGTACATTGTTTTCATTTACAAATTTCAAGTTTGACACTGCTTAGGTCACTGATAGCTGCATACTAGTGTCGTATTTTCCCCAATTCATAGTAGTATGTACTTATCAATGACATAAGTACAGTTTCAAAATCAGTATTTATATTGCACATTTATAAATTTATCATTTGTCCTTGCATTGAATATTGCTGCCATATTTAGTCTGGAGCTTGTACTATATATATCAAGATTCTTGGCAAAATAAAAAGAAGAGTCTGAATTGTAATTGATCCTGACCTGGCATCTTGATTTCAGTTGTTTTCTTGTCAATATGATATAACTTTCCTGTCTGTTCTACAAATATTTTCATGGTATTTGATCTGATGAGCTTTCCTTCCTGATGATTTGACCACATAAATTTAAGCATACTGCTGGGTTGACAACTAGGTCTCACTGTTGGAACTAGCTAGATGCAACCATAGGTTATATTTGAATAAATTTTCTCACATTTCTTGCCTGTGGAGCTATTCTGATTTCTTGCTTCCAATCAAATACAATCTTCACAAATTGAAATGCAATTGCCTGTCTACTTCAAACTTTTTCATTGCTCTTTCTCCTCACTAGTCTTCTCATTCTCTTTCATTCCCCTTGTATCTTAGTGACATTATTACCTTTGTTGGGATGCCCGTGCCTATTCGGCTATAATGGACTATTCCATTACTATGTAAAGTAATGGTGGCATCTACGTAGGAGGGTGTGCCGAGCAGCCGATCGACAAGTCAGTCGTAGACTTCCGGTGACGACCCGGAAGTACCCATTGCTCATACTACGTTTAACGGCGGTTGAGACGATTAACCTTTATTCTTGTATTGGATACTAATAATCTTTGTAAATACTATTTTCACGGAATATAACAATTAATCTATTCCTGTTCTTGAGTTATTTATCCTTACTCATGGCATAACAACCTTGTGTTGGGTGAAAAGATTAAAAAAAAAAATAGTACAGATATCTTTTTAAAAAAGTCAGAAATTGGTTTGACTTCTCTCTTTCAGACGTAAGTAATAAGAGCTCCTCAAAATTTTCTGTCCTTAGTAGCTTAGTGGCCTTAGTAGCTCGAATAAATTATGTCTTTTTGTTGACACTGTTTTTACATTGTGAATAGAATCTCACTTATAACACATCACTCTAAGTCCCAGACCTGACATAAAAATGGCACACTAATAAAAAATCCACATGATTTTTATGAAGTATTAACCTTCAAATGGCATGTGACAAAATTTTGGCCAAATCAAATTATTAGTTTACAAATTACAGAAGATACTGTTGCAAATTTTCAAAACAATGAAAATATCTGAAGTTTGTGTATTGATAAAGCATTGCTTTCTGATAAGAAAAATACTGTTCAAGCAAAGCAATGGCTTGATAAGTGTTATTCGAACTCTGCTCCATCAAAAACAATGGATAAGAGGTGGTATGCTGACTTTAAACATGGTCGTTCAGACACAAATGATGCTGAACGCACAGATCGCACAAAATTGGCAGTTATCCTGGAGAACACCCAAAAAATCCACAAATTCATTTTGGCTGATTGTAAATTGAAGTTGTGTAAGATGGCAGAGGAGTTGAACATATCAGAAGTCAGTGTATTCACCATTTTGCATGAACATTTGTCAATGAGAAAGCTATGTTCAAAGTGTGTGTTGCGTTTCCTCACGGTTGATCAAAAACGTGTCGACGATTCAGAGCATTGCTTGCAACGGTTTCAATGCAACAAGGAGATTTTGCATAAATATGTAACAATGCATGTAACATGGATCCACCACTTTACTCCAGAGTCAAATCGACAGTTAACTGAGTGGACAACAGGTGAACTCCGTTTAAAGCAACCAAAATCAGCAGGCAAGGTTTTGGCCTCTGAATTTTGGGATGCATATGGTATTTTGTGCATTGATTACCTTGAGAAAGGAAGAACTATCAATAGTGAATATTAAATGGCATTATTGGTGTGTTTGAAAGAAGAAATCGCCCAAAACAGCCACAAAGAAAGAAGAAAAAAGTTATCTTTCAACAAGACTACGCACCTTGTCACAACAATGGCAAAACTTTGTGCACTTTAAATTGCTTCTGCATCCACCCTATTCTCCAGATCTGACCCCAGTGACTACTGGTTGTTTGTGAACCTCAAAGGAATGCTTCAGGGAAAGAGATTTGGCTTCAATGAAGGAATAATATTGGAAACTGTGACGTATTTTGAGGCCAAAGACAAATCGTTCTACAAAAAAAAGCATTGTTAGAGAAGTGTTGGAAACAGTGGATCACCCTAGAAAAAGGCTATGTTGATGAATAAAAGTTGAATTTTGCCTAAAAGTTGTTTTATTAGTTAGGCTCAGGATTTATTGATTGATGTGTTAAATTGATTAAAAATAATCTATATTTATTGATTCTGACAAATGTAATCCATAGAGGAAGGTCTACTGAATGCTCATCTACATTTTTTTTTTATCAATTCATTCAAAATAAGGTGATAAAGCCACTAAGACACAAAAGGTTGTCAAGGAGGTGCAAGATGACTCATCACCATCAATTGACACCAGTCAACTCAGAGTGAGGACAACTCAGTAGCATGCAAATTTGGAATTTTTTTTTTGCTTTTTTAAAAACAAATAAAAGTAAGTTATTAAGGATTATTATTTAATACAGGTATACCTCACCTTACGTCAGTAATTTGTTCCAGGAGAAGCGACTTTAGCTGAAAATGACTTAAGTCAAATTTACTTGTCACTAGACTAAACCACAAATAACCATTCCCATTTCTGTATTTTAATTATAAACTCATTTTTAAATTCAAACATACGCACCGTAATGGGGGCGCTAGAGGGTGTTGTCAGTGATGTCATCGCGAAGATCACTAGGGGCTTTCGGGTATTTCAACATCATACCCCCCTCACTGTGCCAACCCGACCAGATATGATCAGCCTCCGGCCCATCCTTGATAAGTGCTTTCAGACACTGGAAAATTACGTTTAGGCCTGGTACGAAACCCTGCAAATGGTTTTAATAAATAATAATATATGGCCAATAGAAATCTATTTTAAGCTTATAAACAAATAAATTTTATTTTTTAATATAGTACGGAAAAAAGAAATCCAAATTTACAAATACATTTACATGTAAATACAGATGTTTACAATTTGGCAATCTTTAGAGTACATTATGGACTCCTTATTTGTGAATATAGTTTGCTCTAAGATATAAAATCAAATGATTTTGTAAGTTCAAATAAGAAATACACTTATTAAAATTATTTTGCGATACTAGAAAATAAATTAATTTATGTTAAATTTAGCAATATTTACATTCAATTTTTGTTTATTTACATTGCAGACATAGATAGCTGTGGATCATCAATATTAAGTTAAAAGTACAGTAACATGATTTTATGTGCTTTTAATGTTTTTCTAGTGATATAACGACTTCAGTATTTGAGGCGGACAGATGTAAAGTCGAATAAAATAATTTAAACTTGATATTTATTTGTCAATATATATATATATATATATTTTTTTTTTTTGACAAACGAAATATAATCGAGAATAACTTAACTTGAAATGACATAACCCAAGGTATAACTGTACATGACTTTATCTTTAATTTAAAAATTTATGGAAAATTGTATGCAATTGCCCTGAAATATTCAGTTGGAGATTATTGTGGATAAAAAAAACACACACACACACACACACACACACACACACACAAACTGCAAAATTCTTTCATCTGCCTTCATAGACTTCTTCAGTTTAGTGGGAGGAGGATAACCTCAAATTAATTGCTCATAAAATGCATTTTGGTTTCTTTGCAGGTTTTGCAAACCTGTAATGAATCTCCATATTGTGGCAAACAACTTCGATCAAACAACCTTAAAAGCAATTAAAAGTTTGAAGGCAAACAACCTTGAAAGCAATTAAAAGTTTGAAGGCAAACAACCTTGAAAGCAATTAAAAGTTTGAAGGCAAACAACCTTGAAAGCAATTAAAAGTTTGAAGGCAAACAACCTTGAAAGCAATTAAAAGTTTGAAGGCAAACAACCTTGAAAGCAATAAAAAACTTGAAGACAAACAACTTTAAAAAAAAAACAAAAAAAAAACAATTTTCAGCATTAAATGACCCAAAGAAGGTCAATATGCTGGTTAAACAAATCAACAACCAACTAATCCATATTGTGGGGTCTGGTCCATCCCCAGCTCCGTGTGCAGTCTTTTATTTTCTGCTTCATCATGGTTATTTGTCTGATCCTGAAAATTATAAAATATGACAGCCAAATATGCTTTTGTAATGAATAAATCACCAAGACAAACTTTCAAATACCTCTACAACTCAAAACTGATCTAAGAGATATGCATACTATGACAGTCAACGCCAGTGTGAAGCTATGAATTCAACTTCAGAGTTGAGTTGTCTTCGCACTGAGTAGTTGGTAGTGAGCTGACCTGGAGTTGAGGTTGAGTTGGCTGGTGTCAAGTCAGCAGTGAAGAAAAGTCCCATCCCATGCTAAGGATGAAAGACAATGGAGTGAAGGACAATGAGAAAATGTTTCTAGGGACAAAAGGCAATAGAAACGACAGGATTCAAGAAGAGAAATGACGATTGATGCCGTACTTAAATTTTTTCACATTGTCAGTCAGTCAGTTAAGTGCCACACGTGATTCATGTTCGGGCGATCATTTATCAAAAGAGGCATGACTGACTGGGCAGAAGATTTCCCTGCAGTAGGTTGCCATTGCTTTCTGCGGTAGACTGGTTGCCAGGCAAAGCTATAGAACCCAATCTGTCCTGTTATTTAACCCATAATCAGAGGGAAGAGATGGATTAATACCTTTCCCAAAGGTATTTGTGTGCAAGTGAATGCAAGGAATTCAACTGGAATTAGAACTCAGCACCCCAATCTCTCATTCCGAGTTGATATCCACTGCACCACAACTGTAGTTGACAGAAAAACTTGAAATTGGAAAAGAATTTCACAGGTGGGGAAAAAAAAAAAGGCAATACTGACATCATTTAAGCAATAAGCAAGAGATGGTTATTAAAATGAGAAAGAATAACTGCAACGAACTTAACTGCTCTCAAGAGTGAAAATACAATAAATGAACTCAACTGCTCTCAAAATTAAATGCACACTTTGAGTCAGGAGTGATAATTCAGTATTTAAAATGATCTGGGGAAAGTAATTCAGTATTTGGCATTTGAAAGGCAAAAATTAAATTTTATAAATAAAACCGGGGAAATAACCCAGAAACTTTATCCTGTACTGGATCAAACCCAACATCTAATCAGTTGATGCCAGACATGAGGCAAATCATCCCTGAAACTTTCATATGAATCCACCCTGCATGTCTCGAAATATCTTGACCATAAACAAACAAACAAGTGCAACTGAATACAATTTCTATACCTTAAGGCTGAGGTAATAAAATTTGTGGTTAGGTTTAGCAATTTATGCAGTAAAATGATAAAATCTAGCTGCTAATTTATTAGTTAGCAAGGCTAAATTAGAAAGCTAATTAGATCAATTGTCATTAAAATATTTATAGAAAAGGCACAGGGAATATACATTACAGCAGTGAGAAACTGACTGAAATTGAGATGCCAGGTGAGGACTGATGAATCTGCAGATTCTTTTTTGGATTTTGTCTAGAATCTCACGATATACAGTAAAAACCTCAGACTAAATGTAGCAACAATATCCAATGCATGAAGAAATGGTAGAGCTATAAATGTGCAAGTCAGATCTTGCTGAAAAAAACTGTTCAGCATGGCATGTTTTTTTTTTGTTTTTATTTTTAATACTTTCAAAAAAATTAAAAAAATCATATTGTAAATTACTTTAAAAATTTGCTATTTTACTTCATTGTATTTTACTTCTTAAAAGATTAAAAAATATATATTTTTTTAATTTTTTAAATTATCTAGCATGATATCTTTTTTTTAATTTAAATATTAAAAATTTAAAAATATTGTCTAGCATGGCATTTTTTTTTTGTTTTTTTTTTAATTTTCCCTATTTTTTGTAAGTGGAACATTTAATTAGTGTAATGACACAAAAGAAAAAAAACACAAATTTTGGTGTTTAATAAATTTTTTTCCCTGGTTTATTTTGTTTGTGCAGAAAATAACTACTGCTAAGTGAGAGAGCAACAAAGTCAGCAGGCATTAAGAAAATGAAACCTTGTCTATACAGAGTTCAAATTTAGTCACTGTATGTAACCATTAGAATGAGTGAAAATTTTGATATATTTGTTTCATAAATACTACTTGTGGTATCACAGGTTACATAATAAATTACAATTATTAAAAAAAAATGCTAAATTATCAAAGATTAAATATCACATAGGGAATCATTTTTTAGCTTAATTTCTTGGGTCAAAGAAAAGGAAAAAAATGAACCTGATTGGTTGAATTTTAGATAAATCTGCAGTCTGATTGGCTGTCTGATTAAAACAAACCATTGGTAACTTTTTTGTCCCAATTCTATAAAATATTGTATGTTAACACCACCCAACAAAAAATAAAAAATAAAATAATATGAATAAATCTACAGTAATGGTAAGGGTGAAGTTAGCCTTTTCCATACAGGAAACATTCATTGACCGAGAAGTTAGTGTTACTCTCAGTTGAAATTTATAAAATCTTTTCTTAAAACTGTTTTTCAGGAAATTAGACTTCTCAGGTCTATTAATAGATATCACTTTTTATTTTTATTGTTTTCTTCCTAATCTTTTGTTTCAGATAGTGTGGAAAGTCAACATCTTCATTATATTACTATCTTCACTAGTGCTGCTTATTTTTGTTGTTGCTGCTGCTGTTAGAAGTATTCAAATGACGTCAGTTTTGTTGTTTGATAAAATTCTTTCTTTGCGATTTTATAACACCAGTTACCTTAGAATTAATGGGGACATAAAAAGTCAAATAGATTATAATTTGGTCAAGTGAAAACAAATATTAAAAAAAAAATTAACAATACAATTTATTATTATTTACACTATTATTTACATGCAGACTACTGTCCTAAACTTTGTTTTTTTTTTGTTACTGCAACATTTCGGCTGTTATGCGCTTCAGCCTTCATCAGGTGTATTCCTATCCAGATTAAAGTCTACTTCAATGCTATACTTCTCACATCTTTATCTGAAACCTGAAATTTTATTCCCTAATTAAATCTTGACCTCTTCAACTCTAGAGTTAGCTGTTATCTTTCCTAGATAGCCCCAAGAATTTCAATTCTTGTTCTTGCTTATGTTAATACACAGTTTAAATGCAATGTCAATTGCCATCTTCTGTTTCTTTGATACTTATCCATCTCTTATCCTTTCTTTGACATCGCCTGTGCCTTGTTTTTTTCTCTCACAGTAACACCCTGTGCACCAGTGGTGGTCCTGCCTTGTTTGGGGGTGAAATAATTATAAAAAAAAATACAAGTAAAGAAAATGTGACCCTAAAATAAAAATTCAATCTTGACTTCTAGAATAAGCTATCTTTCCTGTTGTCTTGCTATTTCTTACACTAATACAACTCTACACAGTAACCCCTACCTTAGTGACCCTTCGGCCTTGTACCAAGTAAATAATAATAAAAAAAATTAAAAAATCTTCAGAAAATTCCAAACTGAATTCTTTATTTAATCTACAGTGTTAAAGTATAGGTTTGTGAATTTAGTAGAATAGTAATTGAGAGTTCAATCTGTGGACTGGGCAGTGGGTATTTATACTCGGTAGAAACAGAATGAGCAATAACTGAGTAGTACTAAAAATAAAAACTAGACAAGATATCCTTAGACAGGGTCAGTTAAACAAGAACAGTCTATCACCATTGATTAAATAAAGGTTTAATTTAATAAATAAATAAAAATGTTCAGGAAAAACCTACAGTAATGGTAATTGTGAAATTAACCATTTCCATAATGAAGAATTAATGTTATTCTCATTTGAAATTTATAAACACTTTTTTTCTTAAAACTGTTTTTCAGGAAATTATAGACTTTTCATGTATAGATTAAATCAGAGGCTAAATTTTGGTATTCCCTGAAGGTTACCCAGATTGACATACACCTGATGAAGGCCAGAGGGTACAATGGCCGAAACAACAGCAAAGATGAGAACAACAGTCAACATGTAAATAGCATGAATAATAATAATAATAATAATGTCCTCATTCCAGAAATCCAGTAAGAAATTGATAAACCACTTCCGGGATCTCAGTCTTATAAATTAGACTTCTTGGGTTTAGATTAAATAAAAGGTTGATTTTGGAATTTGCTGTAGGTTATCTGGGTCTCTATATACCTGATGAAAGCCGGACGGCACAACACCTGAAATGTGACGACATTTCAGCTGTTGTCAATAATGACAAGTCCTCATCCCAGAAATCCAGAAAGAAATTGATAAACCACTTCAGGGATCTCAGTGCTATAAACAGTTTTTTCAGAAAATAAGACTTCTTGAATATAGATTAAATATACACGAATTGCTATACACCTGATGAAGGCCTGAGAGCACAATGCCTGAAACATTGTGATGACCTCATCACAGAAATTCAAACAGAATGCAGTTCATGTTTTCCCATGGAATGAGGTGCACCTCATCCAAGGGGTCATGCGAGATGACACTTTAAAGGGACCTGCCCATTCATAATTATCGTCCCAGTGCTGGGCTGGCATCGGCTGCAAATAAGTTGGTGGTCTCCATGCTGGAGGAATAGGGGCTGAAGAGAAAGGAAATGACGGGGGTGATGGTGGTATAGTTGATAATGCAAATGGAGATGATGTAGTTGGTGGGGGCACTAGTGATGAAAGTGAAGATGATGATGTTGACGGTAGCAACGTTTGTTGTCCCGACTGGCGTAAAAGTTGCCGTGATGACTGATGCCGTGAAGACTGTTGGCTTCGTGATTGACGTGAATGAGACTGCAAACGAGCATTTGTACCTAGGTGTGGCTGCGAAAGATGTGAATGCTGTTGCAAATTTTGGTGCTGGGATATCAGTGAAAGTGAAGATGATGGGTGTTGTTGTCTGGGTAACTGTGGGTGGGGAGAGGGTGGTTGTTGTCTGGGTAATTGTGGATTAGGGGATGGTTGTTGCTGTTGTCGGGGTAACTGCTGGTTTGAAGATGGCTGCTGTTGTCGAGATAACTGTGGGTGAGGAGAGGGCTGTTGCCTGGTTAACTGTGGATGTGGAGAGGGTTGTTGCTGCTGCCTGGTTAACTGTGGATGGGGTGAGGGTTGTTGCTGTTGTCTGGGTAACTGTGGGTGGGGTGAAGGCTGTTGCTGTTGCCTGGGTAACTGTGGGTGGGGTGAGGGCTGTTGTTGCTGTCTGGGTAACTGTGGGTGGGGTGAGGGCTGTTGCTGTTGCCTGGGTAACTGTGGGTGGGGCGAGGGCTGTTGCTGTTGTCTGGGTAACTGTGGGTGAGGCGAGGGCTGTTGCTGTTGTCTGGGTAACTGTGGGTGAGGCGAGGGCTGTTGCTGTTGTCTGGGTAACTGTGGGTGGGGTGAGGGCTGTTGTCTTTGTAAATGTTGTTGGGATGCTAGCTGTTGTTGCCCTGACAACTGTTGCTGTGGGGACACTTGATGTGGAGTTGAATTTTGATGAGGTGATGTTTGTTGCTTTGGTAAGTGATGCTGTGGTGACATTTGCTGTTGCTGTGACAACTGTTGATGTGATGAAGAATGTTGTGGTCTTGGCATTTGATGTGGGGTTTGACGCTCTTGCCTTGGTAACAGTTGTTGAGACGGTGATGGCTGTTGTTGTGGTAACTGTTGTTGTGGAGATGGCTGCTCTTGCTGTGATATATGCGGATGAGAGGATAGCAACTGTTGTCTGGACAACTGTTGCTGCGACACTTGTTGCCGCGGTAACTGTTGTCGTGATAACTGTTGACGTTGTGCCTCCTCACGTTGCTTGGCCTCTTCTTGGCGCTGAGCCTCCATCTCCATCTCCTCTTGCTCCATTTCCTCTTGCCTGTGTTGTATTTCATGCTCCCGCAGTTCAATCTTGTGCTGAAATTCCTTGCTGCAATTTCTGCACTCGTAAAGCATCTCTCCAGCGTGCGTCTTTTCGTGGTTCCTCAAAATTGTTTGCTGACTGAACTTCTTCAAGCAGACATGGCACTCATATGGTTTCTCACCTGTGTGAACCCGCTCATGATTCTTTAAGATTGACTGGTGACTAAAAGCTTTGTCGCATGTTAGACATTTAAATGGTTTCTCGCCAGAATGTACTCGTTCGTGGTTCTTCAGAATGGTTTGGTGGCTAAAAGATTTCAAGCAGATTGTACATGTGTATGGCTTCTCTCCTGTGTGGATACGTTCATGGTTTTTCAGGCTGGTCTGCTGGCTGAACGTTTTCAGACAAATAGCACAACGAAATGGTCTTTCACCAGAGTGAACTCTCTCGTGGTTTTTTAAGATGGTTTGGTTACTAAATGCTTTAAAACAAATTGGACATTTGTAAGGCTTTTCACCAGTGTGAACACGTTCATGGTTTTTTAAGATTGTCTGGTGGCTAAAAGATTTCTGGCAAACACTGCAGGTGAATGGTTTCTCTCCTGTGTGGACACGCTGGTGGTTAAGGAGGATAGTTTGCTGGGAGAAGGATTTGAAGCAGATGTTGCATTCGTAAGGCCGTTCACCAGTGTGTGTACGTTCATGGTTCCGCAGGTTTGTTTGCTGGCTGAAGGATTTCAGACAGATTGCACACTGAAAGGGCTTCTCACCTGAGTGCACACGCTCATGGTTTTTCAAAATTGTCTGGTGACTGAAGCACTTAAGACAAGTGGTGCATTTGAAGGGCTTCTCACCTGAATGTATACGCATGTGGCTTTGCAGGTTGCTCATCTGTGAAAACATTTTTGGACAATGGCTGCACTCAAGTGACTTAAAGTGGCTTGTTGTGGTGACACATGTCTCATCAGGATCATTATTGCCACTGACATAACTGCCAACACCCCTACTGCTACAATTGTTGTGTGTACATTCAATACCTTGTAGAGCCTCTGTAGAGTCTGGGAGAGCGGCTTCATCTTCACTGTTGATCATGTGTTGGTGGGCATTGTCATCAGGATCAGGCATTGGCTCAGGCAGAACATCAGGCATTGATTCTTGCTTCTCATCACAATTATCCATGTCGTCGAGGCCGTTATTTCTCTTCCAGTGATCATTGCGATGGTATGTCTTGCCACAGAATTCAAACTGTTTCCACATTGATTGAATCGACTTTACAGAATGCATACTTCAAACTCCTCTTAGCTGAGGAGGAGAGTTGGATGACTGACAAATTCTTTAAAAATCAGCAGCTAAGCAAAATGCTGATCCTGTTAAAAAAAGAAAAAAAAGAAAAAAAAACATTAATTATTGACTAGTAATATTTCTTTCATCTTAATTTCAGCTGCTTTTTATCCCAAGCAAAGATAAAAATAATAACACTTCCCTTTTATTTACATTTTTAACATTCAGACTAATATTCTCATTTTTATTATTACCATCATCTTAATGTTTTAGCTGTTGATTCTTATAGCATTTTTTGTCTCATTTCACTGTCTATATTTAGGAACATCTTGTTCTTATTTAGTATTGCCCAGTTATTGCTAACACTGTTTTCCACTACTTGGCTCATGGATTGAACTTACAATTGTGATATCAGAAAATTCACTATAGACTTAACTTTAGTGAAAATAGGAAAGCAACAGCTGGTCAGTACTAAATAAGGAGATGAAATATCATTAGACATGAACAGTAGAATAAGAACAATGTTAGCCCTATATATTAAATAAACGGTTCAGTTCAAACATTCCTGAAGATTATCCAGATTGACAGAGGCATGTAGAAAGCATCCATCCACCTCCCATTCATTTTTTTTTTTGGTATCCCCTTTATCCTGCTTTTTCTCTCTCTGTAACTCCTGAACATCAGTGGCAGTCCTGCCTTGCTTCAGATGAAATGATTGAAAAAAAAAAAAAAAAAAAAAAAAAAAAAATCTTGTAAACAAGATATTAACACATACAACCAAAGTTTTTTTTTCCAGTTATTTCAGGGGGGAAAAAAAAACTTACTAGCTTTCTGTTAAAAAAATGCAAAGGCTGGACCAGAATAGTAAACTACAGGTCAGAACTCTGATGACAAACTTGAGTTGAAATGGTTTGAGCCTTACAGGCATGGAAATTCGACAGTGATTGATTAAAATTTTCTTTAAGTTTTGATATAAAAACAAACAGGTATAAAGGCACTCAGAAGGCTGCAAAATTTAGAAGGGTCAGGATGATTCCTACATCTATATTCTTTAGTGAGGCAAGAAGCACATGGTGATGACATTTTGGCCAACCTGTTGACATGTGTCCCCTTAATCATCTTCCTCTCTATTCTGCTTAAAAATGATGTTAGGATGCAAGAATGAGAAAGGTCAAGACACTTCTTCCATCTATATTGTTTAGTAAGGCAAGCCAACACATGGTGATGAGATTTTGGCCAACTTTGTTGATACCAGCATTTTCAATCATTTTTCCCCTTCATTCTGCTTGAAATGATGCTAGAACTAATTTTATATTGGGCTACATTTGAATGAATGCTGCATGCTCACTATTATATATTCATTTCATTATTTTAATAGTTGCCTAAATTAGCCTACTTTATTCTAACCTATATCTAGTTAAAGTGACACCTGTTTTCACTTGACATTAAAAAAAAAACAAAATGGTAAGAAATATATAAAAAAAATTTAAGCTGATTTCAGAAGGATAGGGTTAACAATAGCTGAAAGTTGCAAAATTAAAATAGCAGAACTGGCCTTTTAAAATAGTCCCGACCTGACATCCTGGTCTCAGTTACTTTCCCACCCCACCCTAACATAGCTTCCTTATACCCTTTTTTTTTTTTTAAATCATATCACTCCGAGCAAGGCGATAATGCCACTGATGTGCAGGGGGCTACGTAAGAGTGAAAAGATTGGAAAAGAGAAAACCGGAGACCACATCCTAAGCAGGGAACAAGGGATGAGCCTCTTTACCCGTTCAATAGACATGGGTGGAGTGTGAACTGGGCGATAGTTTAGTCTATCTACTCCAATTGAAAAGAAAAGAAAAAGGAGTGAAAAGATTGGAAAAGAGAAAACTGGAAACCACATCTTAAACAGGGAACAAGGGATGAGCCTCTTCACTTGTTCAATAGACATGGGTGGAGTGTGAACTGGGCGATAGTTCAGTCTATCTACTCCAATTGAAAAGAAAAGAAAAAGGAGTGAAAAGATTGGAAAAGAGAAAACTGGAAACTACATCCTAAACAGAGAACAAAGGGTGAGCCTCTTCACCTGTTCAATACAGTTCCATGGTACTTGTTCTTTCCTTTTTGATACCTTAACTTTACAAATTTAAGCACAGTACTAGACTGGTTTCTAGGTCTCGTCATTTTACGGTTGTAATTGTGAGATTTAACCAGAATTTCTATGCTAACAGTATTTTCTCTCACACTCCTCATTGTGGAACTGTCTTCTTTGATGTATTTGTCTATATTTCAGAGATGAGGTAGTATTTACAGCATTTACATTATTCAGACTATTGTCCTCATCTTTGTTGCCATTTGTACAACGTTTGGGTCGTTGTATGCTCCGGCCTTCTTCAGGTGCTAGGAATTTTGAACTGAACCCTTTATTACGATCACCATGGCATATGAACTCCATTTCTTGTGGGAAGCCTCAAGTGGAAGTCATGAGTTATCTCCCTCTAACCCTGCAAGTTACTAGTTAACCACTGCTGTAGCCTGATATTGAACTCACAACTCTAAGAGTCAAGTCAGGAACTAACCAATGCCTATATCCACTGGGCCATGGAATGGGGTTCATATACCCCAGTGATCGTAATAAAGGGTTCGGTTTGAAATTCCTAGCACCTGAAAAAGGCCGAAGCGTACAATGACCGAAACGTCATACAAATGGCAACATAGAGGAGGACAATAGTACAAATAATGTAAATACTGTCTTCTTTGATCTTTAAAAATATTAATGAAATGTAAATCATTATTGTCTCCTTAATTCCAGTTTTTATTGTTCTATCTTCTTAATAATGATTTTCTTTTCCTCATAGTCTTTTACACACATTAACCCCTTGAATTTTAGTTACTTATTGCCTTGCTTGGGGTGAAATGATTAAAAAAAAGGACAACAAATATTACTGATTCAAAGTAAAAATCCAAATTCATACAAACCATTTCATGGCTTACAGCCACATCACATTGAAACACTGGTACAATCACCAAAGTTAAGCAATGTTGAGCCTGGCCAGTACCTAGACAGTTGACTGCTTGGGAAGCTTAGTTGCTGTAAGCTTGGATGTGCAGGTGGTGTAAGGGATGTCACAGAGATGCTAATTGGAGATCCAAGTTCCAGTTCCTTTTGAGTTCATTATATCCACTTATGTGTAGATATCTTTGGGAAAGATAGGAACCCATCTTTATCCTCCCAGCTACGAGTTCATTAGTTATACTTGTATCCCAAATCTAAAAAAAAAAAAAAAAAAAAAATTTTTTTTTACAATGTAAAAATATTTTCTGGCTTTAAATAATCTAATTTGTGAAACACATCCCCAAGAGTAAACAATTTACAAACTTGTTCTTCTTTTCAAAAGACCGGAGAAGAATTTGATCTCAAGGAAAAATGAACCTACCTACATCTAAAGAAATATAAAATGAGTTTATAATATAAGTTTTTTTTTATATAAGTTTTTTTTATTTATCTTAAAATCAGACATCAATAATTTTTTTTTAAATATTAAAATTCTCATATGATTTTATCATTTGAGGCCCAGAAGATCTTATCATTTGAGGCCCAGAAGATCTTATCTACAGCATTTGTAAGTAACTAATATTGTCATTTGCCATTACAAATTAGTTGAACAGAGCAAAAAAATATAAAATTATCTAAATAAGTCAATTTCAGTAGATTTTTAAAATTGCTGAAATATTTTTAAAAAGTGAAAAAAAACTAAGTTTACTGAATAAATTTTCATAATTCTATTGAGTATCTTGTATTAAGACATAAGAAAAAAACAATCTAAACCTCTGAGGATGGCAGGAGGGATATATATATATATATATATATATATAAACATGTTACGGAAATTAACGAATTTTAACGAAACTTGGTTATAAGCAACCGACAATTTGTAATGAATTATTTTTTAACATTATTTTTACCGATACTTGTATTTAAGTAGATATTCTGTTTTTTAATTAAACAGTATTTTTATATTTATATCTACCGGCCTGATTATTTACAATAATTTCGTAATAAAAATTTATCATAAATAATCAGGCCGGTAGATATAAATATAAAAATACTGTTTAATTAAAAAACAGAATATCTACTTAAATACGAGTATCGGTAAAAATAATGTTCAAAAATAATATATAGATATATATGAAATGATTTGTTTGAACATTATTTTTAATCGATACTCATATTTAAGTAGATATTCTGTTTTTTTTAATTAAACTGTATTATATATTTATAATATATTATATATAAATCATTTTAAATTGTCGGTTGTTTATAACCAAGTTTCGTTAATCTTCGTTAATTTACGTAATATATATATATATATGTAAACAAACACACATACAATGGTCTTCATTATAATAGAGAGAATATATATATATATTCTTCACTACTTGATGACATAATTATTTCAAAAAATAAAATAATACAGCACTGTTAAAGAGCAAACACACAGCAAGAGCTTTCATGAAGTTTAATAACTGGTAGTAAAGAGAAAGAACTGAACCGATCCTATCTTGCTATTTTCTCTCTAATGAATTAAGTAAACGCTGAATTTGCTATTGTCTCACTCTCCATGAGTGTGACAGGAGGGAAACACACACACATGAAAAATAAGGTTTATACAGAAATTCTGTAACTTCTGTATGACAGCTTACATTTCTCTGTGCATGCATGGGATGGGTATTTAGCTAGTACAGTATATGCACACAATGTACAATAAGTTTTGACAACTGTTCATCTTTTTAGTTGAGTTTGAGTTAACGGCATATTAACACCTCTGTGGGTTATTTAATGTCAAAAAAGTGGGGTTTGAAGGTATTTTTTTCATGTTTGGTTATAGTGACAAGGTAGATGAAGTTGGATCTTGATGATATTTTTCTGTTTTTATTCTTTTTTATTTTAGAAAACTGAAGATGTCTTCTAGTTTTGTATTCAAAAATGTTTTGTTGAGAATAATTTTTCCTTCAAAAATATGTTATGGTAATTTTTTCTTCAAAAATCCATTGTTAGTAATATTTTTTCTTTAAAATGTATATTTTTCTATAAAAGTGTATTTTTCTATTTTCATAGTGTTTCGACCCCACTTTGGAGGTTATGTATTTGCCCATAGATGGGACCCTAACAGGTGTTACCACTCCGGGTCAGGGTGGACCTGGGAACAACAGCAATTAAGAGGCGGTTCCATGCTCCTCACAACCTCCTAACCAGAGATCTTGCTGCCAGATGCAGTTTACCGTCATGCCCAGGACCATCATCTTTTTGTATTTCATATAACACTATATGCAATCATAAGAATGTATGAAAGTTTAGACATATTTTAAGAATTGTTGTCGTGTAATAGATATCAGCCCGGAATGAGAAATTGGAGAGCAGAGTTTGAATTCAAGTTGAAATCATTGCATTCACTTATGCACAAATACCTTTGGGGCAAGTACGATGTCATCTCTTCTCCCTCCCACTATAGGTTGAATGGGAGGATTGACTGGGTTTCATAGCCTCAGTTGGCAACCAAACCAGTCTACCACTGCGGGAAAATCTTCTGTCTAGTCAGTCATGACTAAGAGGAGACATGATTGCTCAAAGGTATATACTATGGCACTGACTGAACGCATTTTCATGGAAAATAACTTGCAATGCATTTTTATAGTAAAATATTTCCACTGAATTTCTATAGTTGCTTTTTGTATTTGCTGTGACACTCTATATGTAAACATTTGGGTGAATAGAAGTTTTAATGTATTTGCTAAATAAATGAATCATTTGTAGTTGAAGAAAAGTTATTTTCACTGGCTCAGAATTAATGTCACCATATGACTATAAGCAGATCATTCTCTCTCTTATATATCTTTATTTATCTGTAAATTCAGATAAAACTAAGTGGGGAAATAGCCATTTTCAACATGTCATTTTAAGGCATGCATTCTTTGACCCCTTATAAACAGAGAATGAAAAAAATTCTAAGCCCAGAGGTTAGTTTAGGTAAAGAAAGGGATTGGAATGTATTAGTTTTCATTGGGTTGGACTAGGGGAAGGCATTAGTAGTAATTCTTCCTTGGTAGTGGAAGGTATGTGGCCTGACCTTAGCAGTGATAGATGATGTGGAGGTAACTGCTAGGTCAACTTTTCAATTTTTTTTATCTGGATTAATTGGGGGAATAGGATAATTATTGTAATTTATACGTATTTCTATGGCGACACGTACTTATGATCTCCCTTCGTTTGTTAAGGAGTATATTTTAGTCTTGTAATTTTAAAATTTAAATTTTTTCTGTCAAACATAGATTACACCTATCTCTTAAACTATTAGGGGTCCTAGCCTTGCCTAAAAGTTCCCATTTTATCTAGGGGTCTAAGTTATTTTCTTTTAATTCCCAGTATTTTATAAAAAAGAGCAGTTTGGTTTTTTAAACTAGGGTTGGTGAAGGAGTGCCTGTGGGTATAAAGCCATTGCTTCCAAATTCCTGTGGAAATTCCGATATATGCATTCTGTCTCTCCTGATTTTCCTTAGGGTAGATGGTGGCTTGATAAATTACATTTTCAGATCTACACTTACCCTCAACTGGAGAGTTATTTCTAGATCTACAGTTACAGGGGTGGGGTGTCATTCTATTTTCTGTATTGGGTTCCCTACACTTCTTCAAGATTTGCTTATTATCAGAGCTAATAATGTTATACATGCTATTCTATTAGTACACATTTTTTTGTTTTTAATCATTTCACCCCAAACAAGGCATTCCACTGCCACTGTTGCGCAGGGGGTTACATAGGGGAAAAGTTATGAGAAAGAGTGGTTAGTATATAGGAAATGTTGGGAGGAGGGTGATAGACGGATGAGGACACTGAGGATGGGGGTGGGGTAGATGGGAAGAGAGTTTGAGAGAATGGATGCGAGTTAGTGTGATAAGAGGTGTCTATTGACATTACATTTAAATTCCTGGAGATTGTAGCTGTCAGGGAAGCAGGTATATGGAAGGGAATTCCACAGGTGGGAAGTGCAAGAAAAGAAGCTGTTAGAGTAGAAATTGCGGTAACATTTTATCTGTTTCACTGTAAAAGGGTGGGACCTAGTTGATAATCTAGTATCTAGTGCAAATTCATACCTAGGGGGCAACAGTGATCTAAGTTCATTGGAGCAGAAGCCGTGAAAGTATTTATAGAAGAAGCACGGGGAAGCCACATCATGCCGGTGAGAGAGTGACTGCAGCCTGGCTGCCAAGTTGGTATCAATCACATTACAGATTCCCCGTTGTATTTTGTCAAGAACCCTGAGGAGAATAGCAGGGGCACCCGACCAGATGTGGCAGCAGTATTCAATACACGGGCAGATGGTAGATTTACATATGTGTAGAATGAACTCAGATGGGAAAAACTTCCTGGCCCTGCACAGAGAACTGACTTTCATAGCAGTGGATTTAGCAATGGATTCGATATAGTCATTCCACTTGAGGTCCGCTGAGAGTGTGAGGCCAAGGAGGCTAGCCTGTTCCATGCTAATGGGAGTTAGGAGCGATTGTCTGTGATGGTTAATTGACAGCAGCTTTGTTTTGGAAGCATTAAAATTTATGAGCTATTTCTTACCCCAGTCCACCACGGATTAGTAACTAATTTTGATAGTTTACCAATGAATATCTTACTTAGGGGGTTATCTCCATGAAAATGTTTACTTATTAATTAAAGGAAGATCTTCCCAATGTTAATTGTTGATAGTTTACAGAACGGGGGGGGGGGGTTAAACCATATAATTTTCCTTTTCCTATTTCTACTTTTGGCTTTTAATGGTTCCAGATTCTTAGTGGGTATTAAATACGTCAATTTCTCTTTATATCCACTATTCTGGAGGGCCTTATCATATAGTTTTTTATTATTAGAGGATAATTGGTTAATTCTAATATTCATGGTCTTCGGTATTTGCTTTATAATGGCGCTAGGGTGATCCGAACTAATATTAATATAGCTAGGGATTTCATTGTCTTTATTGTATGGTTTAAAGGAATTATTGTCCAGGTTGAGAGCAATGTCTAGGTAATTCACTATCTTTAAGTTGGACGCGATTTCTATTTTGAATCCGAGTATACTGAAGGTCTTAATGATTTTCTTCTGGATTTTCATAGTCAGGGGTCCATTACTATTCGGGATGAACATAAACCCATCATCCCGATATAGGCCTACCTGTTTAGGATTTACAACCTTACCCAGGGTGTCTAGAATATAGATGCTTATTAAATCAGCACCTTGGGCTAAATCGATTTTACCGGAATAAGCATTTTTTTAACTGAAGAGAAAAATATTTTTTGACCAAATGGAACGAATATTGTATGGTCTGATGAAATGAGCTAATTTAGCTCATTGAAATGAATTATAATTTATAACCAATCTAAATGACGTGTTGAGTTTTTCTTTATAAATATCATATTGCTCTGGATAACATCCTTTGAGCTTTCTATATAAATATAACACTTAATATTTTATATTAAGTTGATCTTGCTGGATTATCCTCACCGTTTACAGACTGGACATCTATACCTATGCGGATGACTATTTACGCTCTCACACCCTGATTGAGCACTCTGGAAAAATGGTAGACTTTGAAAGACAGTAGCTACTCTGGCAAGTACTCATTGCTTATTCAGTAATGAATTAGAGCACTCTGGCTATTGGGCGTGTATAATCATAATATACATGCTAAAAAGTCTGCCTTCTTCTACCGAGCACCCATAGCCCAGAGATAATTGCCGACTGATGCCAATTTGGTCGGGTTTCAATCCTGGGTTAAAAGCAGTCAGAGTCTAACCGTACTGAGGAGCTGTGATACAGCGAAACAGATTTGTCTGCAGATGACTATATATATATATACACACACACACACACACACTTGAGAATAAGAAATTAAAACAAGGATTAAACTAAGGCCCAAACAATTTATTTTTCTTTGTTGTGTAGAATAATAAATTTGACAGGGATCTGTAAGTTTTGAAACAAAATGCGGAAGTGTATGTTGATAGAAATTAGTGAAGATAGACACACATATACACACTTCAGATTTATATATATATATATATATATTAGAATTGATTTTTTTAAATCTGAGTTATTTTTTATTGTTTTCAAATTAATTTTAGTGGGTAATCATATTCAAGTTGGTGCTCCATTTATTTACTAAACAATATACTTATTTTCATTTACCAGCCTGAATGATTCAGAAATTTTATTAAAGAGTAGCTTCTGCTATGAGGGATACAGGTTCATTTCTTACCGGAGAATGCAAATTTTTCTTAAATCGGATTTCTTGAACATTCAGGATGGTAGATGAAAATAAATAAACATACTATTTAATAACTAAACAGCATACATATTCAACTTAAAAAAAAAACAAAACAAAAAAACAGAAAAAACGTTTCAAGTGTTGGATTAATAATAATAATTTATTGCTTTTTATTGTGTTAAATTCCTTTTAGCATGTATGAATAGGTGATTGCTTAACTACTTTATAATGAATTGGTTTCTTCTTAGCATTTGGATTAATAAAAAATCCATTCTAAAATTTTGTTTGCTTACATTTGGATATGACACTCTGATGATATGGAAAACTTTGTGAGATTCTATGATAGCAGAAATTTCAATTTGGATTCGCCTGACTGACTGTTCTTCATGACCAAGTCAGTAAGGTGTGCCAAGCTAAACAGTAGCCCTTTCTGCCCAGAGAGATACTGATTCAATTCCTAGTGGAGATCACAAATTTTACTTTAATAAGATTTCTCAAACATTCAGGCTGACTGATGGAAATAAATATTCTGTTTAATAAATAAACAGGGCGTCTACTCAAATATGAGTATCCACTAAAAAAATTGTTTAGGGTGATAAGAATCTGCTGCATTAATAAAAAAAATCTGTTCTAAAATTCTCCTTGTTTACATTTGGATACAAAACTATATATAAATCTACTATCCACCTGCGCATTGAATACTGCTGTCACATCTGGTCAGGTGCCCCTACTATTCATCTCGGGCTTCTTGATAAAATCCAACAAAGAATCTTTAATGTAATTGATCTCGACCTGATAGCTCAACTCCAGTCACTTTCTCATCAATTTAATGTGGCTTCCCTCTGTCTCTTCTACAAATACTTTCATGGCTTTTGCTCTAATGTGCTTAGCTCCCTGCTGTCCCCATTGCATGAATTTACTTGAGCTACTAGACAAGTGGCTAGGTCCCACTTTTTACAGTGAAACCAATTAAATGTAACCATGACTTTTACACAATCAGCTTCTTTGCTCACACTACTCACATGTGGAATTCCCTTCCATATACTTGCTTCCCTGACAGCTACAATCTCCAAGAATTTAAATGCAATGTAAATTGCCATATCTTATCTTCTTGACTCACATCCTTTCCCTGACAACCCTAATATCATTTACTTCCTATCTGCTCCAATCTCATGCAGCCCTCTTTACACCTGTATTCTCATCCTCTTCTTACTCATTCTCTGATGCCCCTGTAACTTGTTCTTCTTTCTCATCACTCACCTCCTCTGTAAACCCCTGCGCACCAGTGGCAATTCTGCCTTGCTTGGGGTGAGATGATTAAAAAAAAAAAAAAAAGAATAAAAAAAGAGAAACTGTGGAGATATAAAAACCTTTGGCGGATTCTATGAAAGGAGAAATGTTGTATGAAAGCATAAAATTTGGCCTCACCATTTTCTTTTTCTTTTAACTAAATTAAAATTTTGTTAAAAGTAAAATAAAATTAATCTTAGATAATGGCTAAAAGTATAGCTAAAAGTGCTTGGAAATAAAAAACATTCAGACAATTTTTATATAATTTATGTACTGAAAAACAAAAAAATAATTTAAGATCACATGAAAAAAATTATATAAAAACTTAACCACAGCACCATGTCTGTCATTTTTAATCGAACTGGTATAAAAAAAGAATTGCTACCTAAATACACAATATATATATATATATATATATATATAATTAATGCAGAGAAGTTTGTCACTTAACTGAGCAGAATTATGCAGACTTTGAAGTTTCGTGAAGGCAGCAATGTGACTTCCTCACTCCTCAGGGCTTTTTTCTTCTTTATCTGCTATTGTTTCTCAGTCTTTTTATTTATATAGAACTTGGTTTAATTTAATATCTTTGTATATGAGTGGTTCTACAGATGGTTAATTGCGTTTGATTGCTTTTTGTTGTGTTGATTTCTTTTTAGGGTGTTGTATTGTTTGCAGGTAGTTTATTGCTTTTTATTATGTTAAATTTCTTTTAGCATGCATGAATAGTGATTGCTTAACTACTTTATAATGAATTGGTTTCTTCTTAGCATTTTGGGTTGACCTCTTTCTACATTATTGGGTTGAAATTTTTCTTACCGTGTTATTATAAATGACCATGTAAAAGATTTTTAGGTCATAGTTTAGTGTTTGTATTCTTGTGCATATTTGTGTTTGTGGGCTTTTCTTGTTATTTTTTCTGTTTGGTAGTTGTTATATTGTAGCAGATAATAAATTAATTAAATCAACTTGCTTCACTTTTACAAAAATTCATGACGACGTATGAAATCCTGGTTTTCCCAAATAAAAAAAAAATGATTGACCATTTCCTTAATGAAAAAGTCGAAACCAGATTTTGCAAGTAGGTGTTAAAATAAATTTTTGCTAATGGACATACACAACTTGGAAGGACTTGGGGATCCAGTGCTAAATTCAAAAAGACTGTATAAATGACCTTGGTGTCAGTCAAGAGAGACAAAAGAACTAAAATGTAACTTCAACTTCAAAGATAAAGTCAGGTTGCACCTTGTTCTTTTTCTCCTTATCTTCTTCAACAATTACTACCAGATCATTTTGTACGAACTCTACCCTTAACCTTAATAATGTTTCTAATTGAACATTAACTTCTACAACTTATGTTATTCCTCCTTTTAATAAATTTCTATTTTAACATTCAAAATGTATATTTTATTATTCCACTCTTCTATACTAATCCACACATTCCAACTGACAACCAAACTTCTGATGAAGAAAACCTTCTGATGATTATAACTCTGCATAAAACTTGTAAGCTGTAGGGAGTTTGGTTAAGTCTGACACAAGGCCGAATCAATAAACATTCACCAGCTCCCTACGGCTTCAATATTATCTTTTTTTTGTAATTTTTTGTTGTGATTGTTTTATATATTTATATGTGATAGAGAGAACATCACAATGGTGTCTTCATGAAATTTTAAAGTTAGTACAACTGTGCTCAGTTAAGTGACACACTTCATATTAATCCTATTAACTCTATTCCTATCTCAATATCGAAGACTTCCAAAATATCCTTTTATCAGTAGACCACTGAAAAAGCAGCAATCTTGGCACTAAGCATTATCACAACTCAACACAAACACACACACACACATCCTTTGCTAAAGATATGCATCGTAAACGACAGAAAAGGACTTAACCGTGATCAGGAATACACACATTACTGATAGAATAGGATTATTTTCAAATATCACCTGAAGAAGAATAGTATTATTCTGAAACATGAAAATTTTTGTGTAGTGATATAATGCTTTCATAAACCATTGTAATAAGAAAATTACAATATGTATAATATATAAAGATTTACTATAGAAATATATTGAAAAATCAAGTAAAGATGTTTTCAGTGGTCAGGAATTAATTCATGCATTTCTGATAGAATAAGACTATTATATATATAATATATAAACATTTACTATAAAAAATACATTGCAAATGAGGCAAATGGGATTGTCAATGGTCGGGAATTAATACAATAATTATGTATAGAATGGAGCTATTACATTTATATGTAATATGTAAACATTTACAATAACAATGCATTGTAAATAATGAAAAAAAAAAAGATTATTAATTATCAAAAATTAATGCTAGTTTTTCTGACTGAATTGGGTTACACAGTTCTTGATCTCTGATCTATAATCTTTACATATAATGGTGAATTGTAGACCAATGAATACAACATGTGCATGTATAGAAAAAGTTTCTCTTAAAAAGAAAAAAAAACACTGTTTCACTGTTCGTTGATTTTGTATTGCCACATATCAACCTCTATGCTAAAATGTAAATATTTTGTAACACATCACTCAATAAGTCTGGGACCTGACATATAGATGGCACCACTAATAAAAAAATCCAAATGATTTTTATTATTATGTCATGGACCATTTGAAGGTTAGTACTTCATAAAAATCATATGGATTTTTTTTATTAGTGGTACCATCTATATGTTAGGTCCCAAAATAAATTTAATATTTAGTATAATAGCCTTTAGCTTTGATCACAGCCTTCAAGAATTGACATCACAAGCTTCTTCAATGTATATAATGGTATCTCCTGCCAAGCAGCTTATATTTGTTCCCAAAGTGTGTCTTGTGAATTAACATTAGATTTATCAATTTTTTTATACAAAATATCCCATAGATGTTCAATAAGATTAAGATCAGGGCTTTGTAGGGGACGATTCAAATTTTGAAGCCTTCCTTCCTCTTTAGTTAAATAATTCTTACAAAGGTTTGGCTTTTCACCCTGTATTTGAATTTCAGTGAGGTTTTTAGGAAAATCATGCCTTTCCTAATCCTAGTGCAAAAGTGTTTGGACAGGGGTGATTTTAAACTTTATTTTGATGCCTCATAAAAGATAAAATAATTCTTGTCCTAATACTTTTGCACAGTACTGTATATATACTAGGTGCGATTGGTAAATTGTCGCAATTATTTTGATGCCTCATAAAAGATAAAATAGTTCTTGTCCTAATACTTTTGCACAGTACTGTATATATACTAGGTGCGATTGGTAAATTGTCGCAATTATTTTGATGCCTCATAAAAGATAAAATAGTTCTTGTCCTAATACTTTTGCACAGTACTGGATATATACTAGGTGCGATTGGTAAATTGTCGCAATTATTTTGATGCCTCATAAAAGATAAAATAGTTCTTGTCCTAATACTTTTGCACAGTACTGTATATATACTAGGTGCGATTGGTAAATTGTCGCAATTATTTTGATGCCTCATAAAAGATAAAATAATTCTTGTCCTAATACTTTTGCACAGTACTGTATATACACAAATACACAAAGGTCTTCATTATAGTAGAGAGGATAATGGTGTGTTGCAGACTGGTGAATACAGCATATCTAAATCTAATCTAATCTAAACTTATTTATAAATGGAACTTTGTCTGAGTGTGTGTCCATTGCCTTTAGGCTCCAAAACAGCTGAACTGATTTTCTTGAAAATTTACACAGTTGTACTATAAGCGTCTGCGAATGTTCTTAGCTAGGTTTTGTGTTGAGGTACCCCTGATAAATATCAAAAATCGATAATCGAAAAAATCTGGTAATAGAAGGAGTGGTCCGATTTTAATCAAATTTGATACACTCATAGACAAAGACATAAGAAACGATATTCAGAAGTTTCAAAATTACAGTTCTCACAATAGTGCAGAAAATTGATAATATACATATATAAAAGGCAAGATGTTTGTGTGTGTGTCTGTTTATCTGCCTGTATGTCTATATTTTCTTCAGCCCTTTTATTTTAGTTTTTGCTTCAGGTTTGGTTCTAAGTAGGTATAATTGTAGTTCTTAGTCTCAGCCATGATACCATTTACTCAGAGGACTTATTTAGCCTTCAAAATTCAGTTTACGATGAAAAAACCTTATTTGATATCGATACCAGGAAATCAAAATTTGACTTACATCCATTCATTTTTCTTTCAGTCTACAGTTTTGCTTTAACTGGAAACAACTATTGCTTTTTAGTCTTTCGTGCTAACGTCCAAAGAGTCTGAGCTCAAGGACCATGGATTAGTTTTAAAGTTTTTATTCCACCTGAGCAAAGCCAGGCTATACTGCTAGTTTTGATATAAACCTATTTCTTTATGTTGATGGTTTCTGTATTTTCAAATAATTTTCTCATATTGATTTGGCTTGTTGTATTTATGTCTTCCAGATGCTAAGTAAATACATTCAGTTAAAATGTGTTTCCTTATGAATGCAGCTTGGCATGTTTTATATGTTGGTTGATTTTCATTCTTCAGTAAGTATGAATAGGTGAGGTATGTGTAGCTTATGTGCAGCCAAGTCAATGTTATCTCATCCCTGTTTCTTTTTTCTAGACTCCTGCCTCCATTCACCCTGGATTGGTGTCATTGTATAAAGCTTGTTATTTGCATTGTCTGTCCAGCACTTCTGCCACTTCTGTTTAATGAAACTGTTTATTTCATTTTTCAGTTCCGTTTAAGAGTTCCTAAAAGTATTAACATGGGTTTTATTTTGGTCAGACTCTGTGAGTCTGCCTTTTTGTTACTTCCATTTTCTATATGGCTTGGGATCCAGCATAGCAGTACTGTTAGATAACGAATCCAACCTTCATGGCAATTTCACCAGCAGTGGATTAATTGTTTTAAATTCTTTTTATTCTTTAATAAGAGATAGGAAGTCAGAAATTTTTTTTATTTTTGTTTTTAGAGATGAAGTTGAGAGCTTCATTTAACAATAGAACAAATCTCTGAATTAAAAATTGAAGATTTGTTTCACATTTTTTTTTGTTTTAAGCAAAATAATAAAAGTTATTTCCTGTCAATATATAGCATTGAGCTATTATATATATATATATATATACATGCTTACCTCTAATTTTACCTTTATTTCATACTACAAATTGTGATCTAATTAAAGTTTTATATCAAAAAAGAGATTTCCTAAATTTTGAATTAAGGTTAAATATAAAAAAATATATTAAATATAAAAACTAAATTTAAATACAAAAATATTTGTAGCTGTATACTTCACTCATACAGATATGTTTACCAAATAGCAATTCCTATCCCCTTTTTAGCTCATCCTCTCCTACTCTCCCCTACCCATATACATTTCCTTATTTTTTTTCTCTTTGTCAAACCCACAGGACTGGCCATAAAAGCTATAAAGGACCATACCTTATCTTCTACTGTTAAATCTATCTATAAAATTTTCAACACATCCATTAATCACCTTTCTCCTCTACTTCTTCCTTCTTTTTGTTCAAATTCTAACTTACAATTTCCAACTCTGATTTCCCATTTTTCACCCCACTTACCTCTCACACATAATTTGCCAATATGAGGTAAAGAATTTTCCATCTCTCTTCACACTACCTGAGGAGACATTGTCCTTTCAATGTCGAAACAAAATGTACACTTTGGAGTAGATGATAATTTGTACATGTTCTAAACTATAATTAATAATAAATATATATATATATATATATATATATATATATATTTGTATAAAAGGGGGAAAAAGGGTTATCAGGGATTATTACTGCCATTATAAGTGACAGGGAGTCAGAAAATATTACATTTTTTTTTTTTAACTATTTGCA
This sequence comes from Ascarosepion bandense, assembly GCA_037127315.1. NCBI lineage: Eukaryota > Metazoa > Mollusca > Cephalopoda > Sepiida > Sepiidae > Ascarosepion > Ascarosepion bandense. The sequence goes on from JBBBDQ010001373.1 coordinate 305,515, forward strand.
TTATCCAAACTGGTTTGGTTCAAAATTCCTAGCACCCGAAGAAGGCCAGACTGTACAATGGCCAAAACGTCATAAACATGGCAGCAAAGATGAGGACAATAGTTCAAATAATGTAAATAGTGTAAATACTACCTCATCTCAGAAGTATAGAAAAATAGATATTTTTATTTTCATTTGACATCATCATTATCATTTCCATGCTAGCATGGGTTAGACAGAGTTTTCTTGATGGCGCCATAATTAAACCATCATGAAAATATTGGAGCAAGTTTTACAGCTGTATGCCCTTACTGACACCAACCAGTTTAGGAGATTGGAAACTCAGTGTTTTTATTAAGACACCATCTCTAGGAAGATTAACTACCAAAGTTAGAAAGATCAGCCTACCTTATTCTACACAGGTGTAGAGGTTTTTATTTCAGGGATTTCCTTTTCTCTTTTCTTTCTCAAGTTGCTATCCAAAGCTTAAGGCTCTTACTCAGCCTAACTTTTTCTTTTTCTCTTAAATGATCCCAGTTTGGGGGTTAACTATTTGCCCTAACAGGTGCTACCACCCTGGGTCAGGGTGGACCTGGAAACAACAGCAATTAAGAGGTGGTTCCATGCTCCACTAAACCTCCTGATTAGAGACCTTGCTGCCAGATGTAGTTTATCATCATACCCAGGACATTGAACAAATCTCTGCATTGAAAAATGAAGTATTTTTGGCAGACTTGTTTCACATTATTTGTTTTTTTATTAATGAAATAATGAAGCTATTTCTTGCCAATGATAGTTTAAAAAATAATTCAAAGCAGGCTAGGTAAAAAGCGAAAAGTCTACACTGTGAATCGATTAACACTAATACAATTTACTCACAGATGAAGAGAAAACTTGTTGAGGCAGAAGAAATGTGGCTCTACAGAAGGATGCTGAGAATATCATGTATGGGACATGTAAGCAATGAGGAAAAATCTTAAGGAAAATGTAAAGAAAAAAAACATTTAAAATCAGAAAGGGACAAATAAAATTTTCTAAGATATATGAAGAAAGAGGGATTGGAAAATTTAACACTCACAGAACGAATGTAAAAGGGACAGAGGAGGCAGCAAACTACCTATTTGACAAGCATAGGTGAATAAACTATATGGAGGAAAAGACAAACATTAGGATCTGCAACAGAGAGGAGATGGTGGAGAGCTGGGATCAAATACGTGCTGAAGGGATACGATACAGCAAAAAAGCTTTTTCTTGTTAGTTTTTTTTTCTTTTTTGATGCCTTTTATACAAAGATATTTATCAGAAAAGAGAAAACTTATAAACCAATAAATTTTTAAAAAATTAAAAACCTGTTCGTTTTAAATTTTAAATGTTTCTTCTTGCTATTTGTTTAAAATTAAGATCGGAGTGTAGTTCAGTTTTCTCCAATCTCTTAATGACCGATAAAAATAGAATTCGACCAAATTATTTATTTGACAGAAGTTAAGTTATATCGTCCAGCCAATTTCTTTGACAAAGTCATCTTTTCTCTTCCATACACAAGAAACAACAAAAAAAGGGAGAAAAATTGAAAAAAATGTTCTTCTTTTTACGAAACACGGGAAATTTACCTCTTAATAAATTAATTAGTGAAAGCTCGCATTCAATTAATCATATCTTTCGATAGAAGCTACATGATTAGGTCCTAAACTTTAAAAAGGTAAAATAAATTAATTTTAGAATCCTTTCTTATTTTTCAGGAGAGACGTAATTTTAGAAATACTTACCAACACTTGTGTCATTTTTTTTAAAAATATTTTTTTATTTTACATTTCGTTTATCTTATTTTTTCAAAGTCGTATTGCTGATCCTTCATGTTAATTAATAAGAAAAGACCAATTAATTACCTTGATTAATTAAAACGTAATGGGACAGGTGGGTGGAGGGCAGGTCAGTTTTGGCCACTAAATTGTTTAAGAAGCTAAAATCAGGCCCGCTGCTGGACGACCGGCTCCGGAGGGTAATACGGTAAGTATTTTAAAAACTCGTGCCCAGTTTAAACAGGATTATATTTTTATAGTGAAACAAGAAAGAAAATTAAAAAAAATCTGTTTTTAATTAAAAAATAATAAAAAAGTTGGCGGGGTGAAGCTGTTGATATTTATTTTTGTTAAGAGAAAACAAAACAGAAATCGTTATTAAATTATTATTATCAAAAAAGAAAATTACTAAAAATTTAAAAACAGTATTTTACGTTTTATAACGATATTATTTTTAAAGTATCAGGCTAACTAAACATTTTTCTTAAAGGTAAGGTTAAATTTTTAAAAGCTGGTTGCTACTTTAAACACTTTATACTTGCCACTTTAACCTAAACTCAGAACGTGTCAATTTCTTTTGCTTTATTATCATTGTTGTTGTTATTTTTAGTAGTTGTACTAAGAGTGTGATCATTTTATGACAGTTGCATACTAGCCAAAAAAAAAAAAAAAAACTATATACAATACATATTCAATGTCTTCCTTTTTAAAAATAAGTCTATTTTTTATATAGAGTATTTTAAAACTATTATTCACTGATAACACTTCTTAATTTGTAGGCATTATTATTATTACTATTTAATAGCAGTATTATTAAGACGAAGAAGAACTTACACATGACATTACCTAGAGCGGAGGCTACACGCATCGCTCTTTTCTTCTTCCGAGTCATAGGAAAGAAACTGTCTCTTTTCTTGTTCTTTTTCTCCAGAAAAATCAAACTGTTTTTGATATTTTGTTTCCCTGTCTGTATGCCGGTATTTTCGCCGTCTTTTACTGGCAAAAATAAACAAATAAACAAATAAAAATCCAGCTACGACAGTTGTATCCTCCGAGTTAGGAATTGCTAAGTCTTAAGAAGAAGAAGGAGAGACTATAGTGCAAGACAAGTGCTCGCTCTATATAAATTATTAACATTTTTACTTAAAGCCAAATACAAGGTTCTCCGCCCTTTTTAAAATAAAAATGATCTTGACGTCGAAGGAGGGGGAGAGGGGAAATGAAAGAACGCAAGTAAAAAATATGTGTATATATGTAAAAATTTATATATAAGAAGCATGTGTGTTACTGTTAGTGTTGTGTTGTTCATAGTATGTACGACTGTAAAAAACACACGTAACGAAATTATTGCTATTTTGTGGTGATACAACAGAATTTAAATTTTTTAAGTTTGTGACTACAGTACACATCTTAAATTTATTTTAATTGCCCCACCACAATAATTAACAATTTTTTTTTAATATAATTTTTTTTTTCAGATTTATTAATTAATTATTTAAAAATACTTTTGGTGTGGGATTGGTGGAAAGATTATTATTTTTGTTTATTTTTTAATATTTATATTTTTTAATTTTTTTCTAAACAAGACTAAAAAAAAAATTTCGGATCCTCACGCAGCCTTATATTTTTTTTTTTTTTAGATTTATTAAAAATTAATAAAATTAAAAAAAATAAAATTAAAAAAAAAATTGGTGTGGGATTGATGGGAAGGTTAGTTATATATTTATTTTTTTTTTTTATTTTAAATATATTTTCCAGCAGGCCGAGGTGTGTTAAATGCTCTGATCTTCTCACAGACTTCTTACCATAATTATTTTGTTTTTTTAATAATTTTGTTTGACTTTTTGTTTTTAAGACAGCGTAAGAAATCGTTTTATTTTCTTGTTAAAAATATTCCCAATAAAATATTTTAAACAATGATCAAAATAGATTCCCAATTAAAGAATTGGAAGCAACAGAGATTTAACATTTTCTTTCTTTTTCTTTAATTTATGAAATTTTTTGTTTTGTATTTTACAAAGGCATCACGTACGCAAACATAAACTAGTTTTTATAAACACCGGTGTTAACCAAATATTCGTTCTCTATTATTTCTAAACCAGCCAAAACTCCTTCAGGTTTCTTTTTCAATTTAAAACAAATTATATTGCTTGCTAATTGTCGTTTTATATTTATTTCTTCTCTTGTCACCTCCATCTTCTCTGCCATAGTCGTCGTCATCCTCATTAATAACAAAACATCTATTTAGCGTTATGCAAGGAAAGAATTTCCTTAAAATAGTTATTTCATAAAAATTCTAATTTGTTTTTATTTTAAAAGAAACTTGCAATAAAAGCTATATGGAGTGAATTAGGAAAATGATTAAAATAAATTATAAAAAACAGATTTTCAGGCAAATTTAATTTATATGTCCTAATTTGTTTTTTTATGATTTAACTGATTTTTAAATTCTAAATATTTATTTTTTTAATTTTATTTAATTCTTTGAGTCTTAAAATCTCAAAGAAGTTGAAAGTTTTTTGCTTTTTTAATGCACATGAATGAATATTTAATATTTTTTCTTTCTTTTTTTGTATTAACATTTCTAACTGTCGAAGCTAAATATTACTTTAGTAAGATTAGAAAAACACACTATGTGCATCATTATACAGAAAAAATTCCCAAAAGATTTTGTCCAACAATTCACATATTGATTGACTGTTTTTTTTATGGTTTATCAACCATTTGCATGTAATTTAAAGCCAGAATATATTTTTAGATTGTAAGAATTTTGTTGAGATAATATCGATTATATGGATAAAAATCCCACTAATTAGCCCATAGATGGGGAAATAGAGAAGAGAAGTGGATTAATGCCTTCCCTAAATGTATTTGTGAAAAAGTGAATATAAAAGACTTGCCTGGAATTGTAACTCAGCATCCGGATTCCCAATTCCGTGTTATTATTTACACAACCCACACTTCAACACTTACCGTACCTGGCATTGCCAAGCAGTCAGTTATCTGGGTACTGACCAGGCTTGAAATTGCTTAACTTCAGTAATTGTGAAAGAGTGTTCCAATATGATATGGCTGTAAGTCTCGGATATATTTAATCTACAAGCTTTTATATATATATATATATATATATATATATATATATAATGTGTGTGTGTATATGTCTATAAATATTCGTCATTTGTAAATGAGTTATTACGTGACCTAGGTTTCTATCATGTGGTGTCTTCAGGTGATTTGCAATAACTGATTTTACCATTTTTTTTTAAGAACACTCATGTCATGGAGATTTCTTTGAATGCTCACTGAAAAGGGAATTTTTGAATGTGCAATTTTCAAAATTAGAAGAAATTATGTTTTTATCCACGGTTGTATGGACCTAATAGGCATTTTATGGTATAGTGCCACTTAGTCATAATTTCTGTTCTTTCATTCAGTAATTCATTTTTGTTTGGGAAAAACATATATATGAAATAATGTATATCTATTCCTCTCTATCATATATATATGAGATGTAGGGAGGAAAATGGGAAATTAGACTTGTAAGTTAGAATATATATATATATATATATAATGTGTGTAAGAGGGAAGAGGTAGACTATAGAGATGATTAATGGATGTGTTGAAAGTTTTATAGACAGATTTTACTGTAAATGATAAGGTATGGTCCTTTACAGCTTTTATGGCCTGTCCTTTGGGTTTGACAAAGAGAAAAAAAAATAAAGAAATGTATATGGGGGGCGGGGAGTAGGAAAGGATGCTCAAAAAAGTGGATAGGAATTGCTATTTGGTAAACATATTTGTATATGTTTACTAATATTCCCCCCACCCCATATACATTTCCTTATTTCTTTTCTCTTTGTTAAACCCAGAGAACTGGCCATAAAGGCAGTAAAGACCATACCTTATCATCTACAGTTAAATCTGTCGATAAAACTTTCAAAACATTCATTAATCACCTCTCTCCTCTACTTCTTCCCTCTTTTTGTTCAAATTCTAACTTCCAACTCCGATTTCCCATTTTTCACCCCACTTACCTCCCACACATAATTGCCAATATAAGATAAAGAATCTTCCATTTTCTTTTCACTCTACTTGATAAGACATTGTACTTTCAATGTCAAAACAAAATGTACACTTTGTAGTAGATGATAATTTGTACATGTTCTAAACTATAATTTATAATAAAATATATATATATATATATATATATATTAAAGGGTGTTGAAAAGCCAAAGTTGGTTATATATCCCCTTGATAATGTAAATATATGTGTATGCATGTATATATATGTATGTGTGTGCATGAAAGTATGTATATGACTTTATAAGTGTGTCTATATATATATATATATATATATATATATATATATATATATTATTGTGTGTGTGTGTGTGTATGTATATATATATATATATATATATACACCTGTGTCACTGAGTGTATATATGAGTGTGTATGTATGTGTGAGTGTATATATGAGTGTGTGAGTGTATGTGTGTGTGTATATATATATTGGAATTTGGATTTTCGGGTTTTTGGAATTTACCTTCCTGCTTTTTTCACTTGGATTAAAGTATCTGAATTAAAATATTTTGCTCCTACCTTTTGGTAGTTGAGCTCTCTTGGTTTATTCCCGGATTTTTTCTACCAAAACAACACCATCTTTCCTATGGAGAAATTTACCCTGGAGTATTCTTTGAAGAATATTCCTTATCCTAATCTGAATTCCTTTCTCTTTTATCTTACGGAAAAAATTGAAAGTTTTGTGAGGAGGCTTCGATGGAAAGCCTACTTTTTCCTGCGTTCAACGGATTCTTCTCCTGATTCTACAGAGTGCTTTGATCTAAAAACTCTAAGAACTCCACCGGTATGCAAATTTTTAAACTCGTTTGAAAAAGACCTTTTTAATTTGATCCCCAAAATCAAGTTCCAGGGAACTTCTAATGAATTCCAGGATTTATTAAAGTCGAACATTAATACCTTAAAGAATTCTAAAGACCTATGGATAAAATCAGACAAATCTAATAACATTTACAAGTGTAATATTTCCAATTACCTAAATATCCTTAAAAATAGTATAACTAGTCATTACAAAATAGACAGAGGAAACCTAATTTTATCGGAAATTAACTCTGATATGGCTAAATTTGCAAATGAACTAAATATTAGTGATAGAATTGGAAAAATTTCTACCAAAGAAGCTTATAT
>JBBBDQ010001373.1:320000-330000 GCA_037127315.1 Ascarosepion bandense
TAATTGAAAAAATTGGGTGATAGGAGTGGTCCGATTTTAATCAAATTTGATACACTCATAGGCAAAGACATAAGAAATGATATTCAAAAGTTTCAAGGTTGTGGTTCTTACAATAGTGAAGAAAAACATATATAAATTAAAGGCAAAATGTTTGTGTGTGTGTCTGTTTATCTGCCTGTATGTTTGTACTTTTTTTTTTTTTTCAGCCCTTTTAGTTTTTACTTTGGGTTTGGCTCTAAGTAAGGATATTTGTAGTTCTTAGTCTCAGCCATGATACCTTTTACTCAGAGGACATATTTAGCCTTCAAAATTCAGTTTACGACAAAAAAAACCTTATTTGATATCGATACCAGGAAATCAAAATTTGACTTACATCCATTCATTTTTCTTTCAGTCTATGGTTTCGCTTTAACTGGAAACAACTATTGCTTTTTAGTTTTTCATGCCAACATCCAAAGAGTCTGAGCTCCAGGACCATGGATTAGTTTTAAAGCTTTCATTACACCCGAGCAACGCCGGGCTATACTGCTAGTATATACATATATATAGAATATAAAGTGTGAGAGGCTGTGAACATTTTGCTTAAAGTGTGTATTTATTGTTGTTGTTATTATACATGTTATGATACTTTAAGTATCAATAATGATATTTATAATGCTACATGTGTTTCATGGCTAAAGTTGACTCTCTTCAGGTGAATAAACTTGTGCTTTATGTATCAAGTTCCTTTTGTTTCTGAGGGCCAAGTTGGTGTTTATAAATAAGTAGAAAAATAAAAAACAAAGAACATAAAAAATAAAGGGCATTTGTGCATAACTGAATGCAAGGAATTCAACTGGAATTTGAACTCGGCACTCCATTTTGTCCTTCCGAGTCGATATTTACTGCACCACAACTGTCAGCCATATGTGAAATACGCTTGGACAATCATGTCTCGAAAGAGACATGACTGACTGGGCAGAATATTTTCCCGCAGTAGGTTGCCATTGTCTTCTGTGGTAGACTGGTTGCCAGCCAAGGCTATAGAACCCAATCTGTCCTTTTATTTAACCCATAACTGGAGGGAAAAGACGGATTATTACCTTTCCGCAAGAGTATTTGTGTGTAAGTGAATGCAATGAATTCAACTGGAATTTGAACTCGGCACTCCATTTTGTCCTTCCGAGTCGATATTTACTGCACCACATCTGTAGCTTACCCAAATATGCATTTTATGGTGGCAAACTGTCTGCAGGCAAGTGTCCCAGATGCAAACCTATAAAGAGCTTTAACGATTACATCGAAACCAATCTTAAAGCTCTTTGGATATCTAGTACCAGGGAATTGAGGCTGAATGATGACCTTCATGGAGAACCTCAGTTTACCAAGGTTGTAGCCAATTTGAAAATGACAAGCTGGGACATACTAAGGTTAAGCATGATCTTCACAAGGGTAATCTTGAAGCGCTACCTTTCACTCTAACCTTAAAGCCTATACGTAGTTTATGTGGCATGTTTACCCTTTCAAAGGCAGGTCTTCAAAGTCACCATAGGTCTTATCAGGCTCGCTCTATTGAAAGAAGCCAGAAATCAATCCTTGGACAGTTCTTATACAGTCAACCATGAAGTGTGCAAATCAGGTTCTGGATTGAAAAGGCACATGAAAATCCATGTTGATGCTGTGTCTGTTAAACGAAAGGATTTCCCTTTCAGGGGCAACATTCGTGCATAAAACTTGTAAAAGTAAGGCTGGTTAAAAAAAAGGGTCTGTATGTATATACACTACTGGCCATAATTATTAGACCACCCCAGTGTTTTAAAAAAATGATGTATTTTATTTTACACGATTCGTGTAAAATCCTTTGTACAATAAAGACGAAAGCTGATGATGGTTCGCCTGAAATAGGCCTACACATCCGATTTATCATGAAATAACATGTCTGCCTTAATTTTTCTTATATTTGCTCTATATGTATTTATATACATATATATTTAGAGCTCACTTAGAGAGTTATCCTACCACTGTATGTACAGTATACTCCTTTGGATTCTTCTATACCCACACTGCATATATAGGTAATGGGTATACACTACTGGCCATAATTATTAGGCCACCCCAGTGTTTTAAAAAAATGATGTATTTCATACTATTTTTTAGTATTTATTGTTGAGTAGATAATTCTAAATGAAAATTGAATGGTTCTTTTGTTAATACTGTACAATAACATGTGCATCAAATGAATTTATAAATATTTAATAATTACCTTTATTGCAGTTTCATCAATGAAAGACTGAAGAAAATTTAGGGTGATTTGGACAAGTTCATCTTTGCTTCCTTGCCTTGTAAAATTTTGCAAAGTGATAAATACAGAAGAACCATTCTATTTTCATTTAGAATTATCCACTTGGCAATAAATACTAAAAATAGTATAAAATACATCATTTCTTTTAAAAAACTGGTGTGGCCTAATAATTATGGTTGGTAGTGTGTGTGTGTGTGTGTGTGTGTGTGTGTGTGTGTGTGTGTGTGTGTATATATATATATATATAAATCCAGGTGAAGAGGACTCAATTTTATCATTTTGATTGCCTTGCCATTTATTTTATTATAAACAGTGCTCAATATAATAAATATTATAGAGCTTAATATAATCATATAATTATGAATCAATTGTACATTGACACACGAAAATTTCTGTGTTTTGAGATAGATACTCTTCATCAGGTAATGTTTGATGTTGGTTGTGCAAATGATTTATATTTAAATACAAAAACCTTTGGTTTGCTGTTTATGTATGTGGAAAGATGTCCCTCACTCTCTCTCTCTCTATATATATATATACATATATATATATAAACAGCAAACAGGTTTTTGTATTTAAATGTAAATAATTTGCGCAACCAACATCAAACATTGCCTGATGAAGAGAATCTATCTTGAAACATAACATAGAAATTTCTGTGTGGCAATGTACAATTAACTCATAATTATATGATTTTATATATATATGAGTGTATATATATATATATATATATATGAGTGTATATATATATATGTGTGTGTGTGTGTGTTCATATATGAGTATATATGTGTGTGTGTACATATATGAGTATATATGTGTGTGTGTGTACATATATGTGTGTGTGTGTGTACATATGTGTGTGTGTGTACATATGTGTGTGTGTACATATATATGTGTGTGTACATATATATGTGTGTGTACATTTATATGTGTGTGTACATTTATATGTGTGTGTACATATATGAGTATATGTGTGTGTACATATATGAGTATATGTGTGTGTACATATATAGTATATGTGTGTGTACATATATGAGTATATATATGTCTGTGTACATATATGAGTATATATATATGTCTGTGTACATATATGAGTATATATATATATATATGTACATATATATATATATATATGTGTACATATATAGTATATATATATGTCTGTGTACATATATGAGTATATATATATGTCTGTGTACATATATGAGTATATATATATGTCTGTGTACATATATGAGTATATATATATGTCTGTGTACATATATGAGTATATATATATGTCTGTGTACATATATGAGTATATATATATATGTCTGTGTACATATATGAGTATATATATATATGTCTGTGTACATATATGAGTATATATATATATGTCTGTGTACATATATGAGTATATATATATATATGTCTGAGTATATATATATGTCTGAGTATATATATATATATATGTATGTCTGTGTACATATACGACTATATATGTATATGTATGTCTGTGTACATATACGACTATATATGTATATGTATGTCTGTGTACATATACGACTATATATGTATATGTATGTCTGTGTACATATATGACTATATATGTATATGTATGTCTGTGTACATATATGAGTATATATATATATATATGTCTGTGTACATATATGAGTATATATATATATGTCTGTGTACATATATGAGTATATATATATGTCTGTGTACATATATGTAGTATATATATATGTCTGTGTACATATATGAGTATATATATATATGTATGTCTGTGTACATATATGAGTATATATATATGTATGTCTGTGTACATATATGAGTATAAATATATATGTATGTCTGTGTACATATATGAGTATATATATATATATATGTCTGTGTACATATATGAGTATATATATATATGTCTGTGTACATATTTGAGTATATATATATATATATATATGTCTGTGTACATATATGAGTATATATATATATATATGTCTGTGTACATATATGAGTATATATATATATGTCTGTGTACATATATGAGTATATATATATATGTCTGTGTACATATATGAGTATATATATATATGTCTGTGTACATATATGAGTATATATATATGTCTGTGTACATATGAGTATATATATATATGTCTGTGTACATATATGAGTATATATATATGTCTGTGTACATATATGAGTATATATATATATATATGTCTGTGTACATATATGAGTATATATATATATGTATGTGTATACATATAGTATATATATATATGTATGTGTACATATATGAGTATATATATATATGTCTGTGTACATATATGAATATATATATGTCTGTGTACATATATGAATATGAGTATATATATATGTGTGTTGTGTACATATATGAATATGAGTATATATATATATGTGTGTGTACATATGAGTGTATATATATATATATGTGTGTGTGTGTGTGTGTGTACATATATGAATATGAGTCTATATATATATATGTGTGTGTGTACATATATGAATATGTGTATATATATGTGTGTGTGTACATATTTGAATATGTGTGTATATATATATGTGTGTACATATATGAATATGTGTGTATATATATATATGTGTGTGTACATATATGACTATGTGTATATATATATATGTGTGTACATATATGAATATGTTAATATAATATGTGTATATGAATATATATACTATTATTGTGTGTACATATATGAATATTTGATATATATATATATATATGTGTGTGTGTACATATATGAATATGAGTATATATATATATGTGTGTGTGTGTACATATATGAATATGAGTATATATATATGTGTGTGTGTGTACATATATGAGTATATATATATGTGTGTGTGTGTACATATATGAGTATATATATGTGTGTGTGTGTACATATATGAATATGAGTATATATATATGTGTGTGTGTACATATATGAATATGAGTATATATATATATGTGTGTGTGTGTGTACATATATGAATATGAGAATATATATGTATGTGTGTGTGTGTGTACATATATGAATATGAGTATATATATATGTGTGTGTGTGTGTGTGTGTACATATATGAATATGAGTATATATATATATGTGTGTGTGTGTGTGTGTACATATATGAATATGAGTGTATATATATATGTGTGTGTGTACATATATGAATATGAGTATGTATATATATATATATATATATATATATATAATTGTGTGTGTGTACATTTTTTTTTCTTTTAATCGTATCACCCGGAGCCAGGCGGTAACACCACTGATGTGAAGGGGGCTACGTAATAGTGAGAAGATTGGAAAAAAGAAAGTCAGAAACCACATCCTAAACAGGGATCAAGTGATGAGCCTCTTAACCTGTTCAATAGACATGGGTGGAGTGTGGTCTGGGCGATAGATCTACTCCAATTGAAAAAAAAAGCAAAGTGAGAAGATTGGAAAAGAGAAAGCCGGAAACCAAATCCTAAACAGGGAACAACCTTCTATCATTATTTTGTTCACTGTCATGTATTGATAAATAGGAGTGCACCTATTTAGATCTGTTAAATAGGAGAGTTATAAAGTGTATAGTCAAGAAAGAGAACCATGGACCATGCACATATTAATGGCATGGGCTTATTTCTAATTTTAATAACCTCCTTTTCCAGATGGCTTGAAGCCATTAAAGATAGAAAAACAAAAATAAATGCTAAGTGTGGTATTTTCTGGAAACTGATTCCCTAAAACATTAGTATTAGACAGGATTGTGCACCTGGCCGAAGAAAGATTTTGTAAAGAAGGTTAAACATTCAAACAATAAAATTCTTTAATTATCTTTGATTCATTCCTTAATTTATTGCCAAAATAAATACAATTTATATTGGAATAAAATATTCAGTTAATACTTGAATTTTTGGTTTATTAGTTTATAGATGCATCAAAATATAATCATTGTTAAGTTCGATAACAATCAGTGAAGGTATTTGCATAGATTAGGGCATAATGTTTGGTAGGTAAACGTTTCTGTAAGTACACCACCTAAGTACTATAACAAATAGTGGCTGGCTGCTCATATACAAGTATGTATACCTGCTAGGGTAGCTTACTCAGACATATTTTGTGTTTATTCAACATCCACAGAACCCACCTATGGTTTATACTGCAATTATGCTGAGTACATTTTCTTGCGTGATCAGTAGCCTGATCAAGGTCAGTAGACTCAAACCCTCGATCACAATGACTTGTGACTTTATCTTAGTATGGTTTTAGGAACTTTACAAAGTTGTCACTTGCTCGGATTGTCTCCACAGGCCAATAACATCAACCTTCCTGATAAATTACCTTCCTGATAAATCAATCACAATGAGATTCCAACATGGGTCTAAAGGTCGAGAAACAAATATTCATAGTACTTGTTCGCTATAAATATATAGGTATATTTTAGGTATCCACTGAAAATAAAAGCTAAACAGAATATTAAGAGACAGAAAAATTTTGTATGAAACAAAGAAAAGAGCACTGAACTGTTATGGAATATTTGTCTACTGGTATGGCAGCAAATGCTAGACAAACTCCTCAGGGATGAGGAAGAGACTTGAAGCAACAGAAATAGGGTTCAATAAAAGGATGCCGAGGATACCATGGACCAAACATGTGAGCAATGACAAGGTTTTGAAGAGAATGCAAACAAAATGGAAACTTAACTCTTGACATCAGGAAAAGGCAGCTGAAACTTCTGGGGTACATAATGAGAAAGAAGGGCTTGGAAAATCTGACACTCACAGGACAGATTGAGGGGAAAAAGGGACAGAAGAAAGCAGTGCATAAATTACTTAATGGTTTTGAGCAAATAGATTAAAGAACAGGGTTTGGAAGAAATAGTAAAACAATAAAATTTATTAAGAGCTACAAGGGACAGGAAGTGGTGAAAGGCCATAATTGCCTACATCCTGAAAGGACATGGCACATACAAGAACAGTTAAAGGATAAAAATCTTACAATTGATAAATCCTTTCATTGGATTAAACTAATTGCTGAGTGGTGTTGACAAAAAATAAACATGGTACCAATGGGAGTTTTATTGGTAGTGGGGTGAAGATATTTTGGTTGTGATTATATTTGTTAATAAATTTAGTTAGGTACCTCGGGGTATTTTCTTTTAAAAAAAAAAAAAAGGAATAAGCTAAAATAAATTTGTATAAAATAATTTAAATGTTGTTTTAGAGGTTAAATTTTATATTTATTTAAAATATAATAGCCTAAGAATAAAAACCTGGTTACACGTTTAATTGCTTTAATCCAAATGCCTAGACTTAAGCTGAACTCTTTTACATGCAATTCCAAAGAAAAAGAAAATTATTGACTCCATAACAATCATGCATTCAGTTTCTGGTCTTGAAAACATTGAAAACTTTTGCAAATACCTCATACATCGATTTGTTTATCTAAATATAGTGATACATGAATCAAAATATTGGAAATACCTGTCTATTAATGGTAATGTCTATTGTCTATTAATACTCTCATAAAAAAATGACATTACCCAAAATAGTTTTCTTACTGGTAACAGCAGAGGTTGTTTTTGTACTGCCTTTTTATCGGTAAGGGATAATTATATTTTTTCTTAAAGAGCTGTTCCTGCATCTCTTACATGATTGCAAGTTTGCAACTCATGAAAAATTGATCTATGTACAACACCACTTCTTCAATTAACATTACATTTACACTGATAAATTTACCATTCGTCCATGCATTGAGAACCATTGCCATATCTGGTCGGGTGTTCCCGCCATTGATTTCATGCTTCTCAGTGAAATCCAAAGGAGGATCTGCAGTGCAATTAATCCAGATTTAGCAGCTTGACTTCAGTCACTTTCTCACCACTGAGATGTCGTTTCCTTCTGTCATTTCTAAAAATATTTTCACAGCTTCTGCTCTGACAAGCTTCTTTCCCAGACCACAGGAATTTACTCATGCTACTAGATTGCCTTTTAGGTCCCACCCTTTTATCATCAAAATAGTCAAATGTAACTGCTACTTCTACTCTAGAAACTCCTGTTCTGGCCCTTCGTGTCTGTGCAACTTCCTTTTATATACTTGCTTCCCTGATAGAAACAATCTCTAAAAGTTTAAACGTAACATCAACTGCCATCTTCAACTTTCTTGATTCTCGACTTCCTTCTATCTTTTCTTCAACATCCCCTGTACTTTGTTTTTGTCTTTTTTTATTGTTTTTTTTTTTTTACTGTATCCCCATGTACATCAGTGGTAGCCCCGCCTTGTTTGGGGTGAAACAATTATAAAAAACAAAAAAAAAATTAAAATTTTCGAAGATCAAAGTCAACTGAAGAAAAGTGACTAAAGATCAGGACCAGTAATACACTCTTGTGTAATTTAAATGAAACAAAACAAATAATGTCTTCTTAGGATTTTTCACACTTTCCCTGATTTTACTCTTCTGACCACATTTTCTTTTACAGTTTGGATTAGATGACATAAGTTAGAGTTGAGAGGCCGACACCAACAATATCCGTGATCTCTCTGTAAAGGCTTGCCAGTGTGTTCATGCAGCATTACAGTCTTTTTATGCTTCATTGGAGTAATGTCTATTGCAGACAATGGCGTAGGACAAATAATCAACAGTTGAGACAGTAATGTCTGGGAATAATATAAATCTGATGCAATAATGGATGATGCAATATTTTTCAAGATAAATAAATTTCGTCATACATCTTGAAAACAGATTCATATTACTGCACACCACTTCAAATGACTTAATCTGAGGAGAAAATAGAAATCAATTACACCCTATCACTCCAGTGAGTCTAAAACTGATCATATAAGGGAAAGAAAAGAAACTAAAGCAGTTGTTTCAATTAATTCACACAAGGGTGTACTGCTGATTCTTCTTTGGATTTCGTCAAAAATCTCTGAATATATAGCAGGAGCCCCAGACCATATGTAGCAGTAATATTCTTAGCATGGATGAAAAGTAGAGACATAGATATGTAACATAGATTCTGGAGAGAAAAAATATCTAGCACAATACAGTGAACCAACTTTCTTAGCAGATGTGGCACTGTAATCTTTCTACATCATGTCCGCCAAGGATAACAACAATATTGCTTTCAAAAAGAGAAGGAAAGATACCAGTTAATGGATGAGGCTGATTCAATGATTTGCAAATTAAGATAAAAGGAGGAAAACTAAGTTTTAAACAAAGTAAATTTACCTGCCTTCTTTCTTTGTTATGCATTCAAGAAATGTTAATCTTTTCTGTTCTCATCTTCCTTAGAACTTCCTTATTGATCCCATTTTCTCTCCATGGTATTCTCAGTGTCTTTCCATAAGAATTTCTGTTGCCTCATTTCTCCACTTGATCCATGAGGAAATTGCTTAGAATTCACTGCCATAAAGGAGGTTTGATATGGCATATCAGTACAATATATGAATATGAGTATTTATGTGTGTGTGTGTATACATGACCGTATCTGACTACCGGGCACAGTCCGGGCCAATCCATGCAATCATAGCGAAAATCCGGGCAAGGAAAAATGACTTTGTCAGAAATCAAACTAAACAATTCACAAAGAAAGAAAGAAAGAAAACAAATAAAACATCTGAATGAATGCAGTAAAAATCTGTTTGTTTATTTATTAATTTTTGGAGAAAAGACTGGTTACACTCAGAAAATCAGAACCTGATTTCCTGCTTTCGTTCACGTTCTGTG